>VWYI01034106.1:2121-31777 GCA_013399455.1 Anthoscopus minutus
TAGCCACCTAATTTTCATTTACAGTGAATAAAGAGAGATTTCTAGAGGTATTAGAGATTACTCATGGCCTCTAACTTCACATAGCTAAAGTTAGAGGACACTGACTTCACTATTTTATTTTTTCTTATATTACCAGGAATGTAAGGAATAATGAAGGAACTTGTTCCTTCATTCACTTTAGAAAGCACCAGCCTCAGCTTATGTGTCTTAGGAAGAATTTCTACTCATTCTCATGAAGCAAGATGACTGACTATGCACCTACCCCTTCTCTTATGGACATGGCAAGGTAGATCCTTTCTGCATAATTCTGTCTCCTTCAGCAACATCACAAAAAGTCACTTACTCTCTCTGAGTCTTCTGCTTCCATCGATGCATCTGCTCGGTATGTCTTCTATCCTTTCTCTGCTTCTTCTGCCACTTCTGTGTACGCTGATACACACAGAGTGAAAAAACTGAAATACAAATTGCCTTTATATTCTGTGTCAGTGTCCTAGAGGAATCTATTCAATCAGCTCCCTAAGCCCCTGCCTAAACCTGCATGAAGCTCAACTTCCCATTATTACAGCTATTGCTAAATCAGGCATTTAATATACCTATGATTTGTCCTGGGGTCATATATCACATTCAGCAGCTTCAGTGAAGTGGTATAAATAATTATCCAATAGTGAAATAGTATTCAAAAAAAGTACAAAAAACCCTAGGGGGATGTAGAGGGATTCAAAAAGTGACAGCATTTTTTCACTAGGCATACAAACCTAGGAAGCTATGTTCAGTATCATGCATATTTTGTTCAGCTAAAAATCCTTAAACTGCCTTTTAATGATTGGCACATGAAAACAGAGTTAATCAAAGACAACAATAATGTACTGATGTTGGTGGATTGAATACCTTACTACTAAGGCAATTTCACAGGAGTATTTGGGGTTTTTATGTAAAACCTCCTGTTTGCTTAAAACCCAAAACTGAGCTCTAGCAAAAAGCAAGTCTATTGTTCATTGCACAAGTCATACCTAGATGCTAAATTAGATACGAAGTTGGTATGTTGGGGTCAGGGGCTGCCCCTCCAGAAAGGCATGGATTTTCTGTAGATTCCACATCCCCTCCACCACGCCCAGTCAGACAATTCGGTTTTCTGGGGTGCCACAAATCTCTCTGGTGGTGCATTTCATTTGTGTCTTTACAGCCATATGGGTTTTTTTCTTTTCTATCTGCAATTTACTTTTTATAGATTGAACTCAGCCTTCAACTGTACTGCTTGACACAAAGCACCTCCATTTTATCACTATACCCTGTCCCCATGGTGAAGGGAACACAGCACAATTATGCTCATGGCACAGGGGTGGACTTATAGCAGTATCAACCTAGAAAAGGGCCTCCACAAGGGGCTCAAGATGAGATTTATAGTCAGAAATGGTGACTAAGCTGTAGCAAAAGGATGGAATACAAAGAGGGAACTTACTCAACAAGTCTCCCAACATTCTTAAGAACCTACCTTCCTCCAGAAAAATCTGGTTGGTGACAGTTGTCCCAGCAAAGTATATACCTTTAATCATACAGTCATCCTTTCATAAGTATTCCCAAATTATGTTTGTCCTCTTCTCTGTACTATCGACTTGCTATTTAATCACATCAAACAGCTAAGCTCTTCTATTTCTTTTCCCCCTTAACTTCCTAAATAGATGTTTTTATTTTAACTGTTCTTTCATTATTTTATAATGTTGTTGTGAATTACTAGATTTTAAAATTGTTATTGTTTCTGTGTTGTTGTGTTTTGTAGGTGTCACAAGAACTGACTCTCCTCAACACCATAGAAAGGAAAATGCAGACAGAAAAGGGGTTCGGGAAACCAGGGAGACCTTTGCTGGACAACATGACAGGCACTAATTCTTGGCATATAAAGAACTTAATAAGTTTCTTATGTTTTGAAAATGTCAAAGCAAAGGAAAGAATTTTAAGGAGTGATTTGCAGAAATGCTTATTGGTAGGTCATTTTTCCCCAGACATGAGGCACGGAACAGGAGAAAGCACAATGACTGTCATTGGAAATTCAGTCAATATGAGTAGGGGAGCTGGCATTGTGGTCGGGGTGAGCTTCTTGGGCTCAAAGTGAAGACAGACAATTCAGATGTGATGCTTTTGAGAACTTCTGGCAAAGGATGGAGAGAGAGAGAAGTTGCCCACTCACTGCAGACCCTCTTTGCATACCCTCGCTTTGTAAATTCTGTTACCAGAGGCAAGGTCTAGGACCCAGAGTGGGGGTCTCATTTTGCACATACCCTGTCCTGACTCACACAGCTGAACTCCAAAGTGAGGATACTGCTGAAAGGAGAAGGGGATTTCATTAAAAAAAAAGCCACTGTGATATGTTTTGATACAGATTAGCTTGGCTGCAAACTGCATAGGCAGCGCAGTGGCTGCATGCAGTGCTAAGTACTCTCTTGGACATTTCTGCATGCACCAGCTCTCACAGGGGCTGGTGCTCACTGCTGAGATGCTTTACTGCCCGAGAAACAGAGCAGTTACCCATGGAAACACCATGTGAAACCAGGGTGAGCTCAGCACTGTGGTGGGTAAGAGAGAGCCACGAAAGAACTCAGTGCCTGAGAGCCAGCAGTCCTTGCCAGCTCTCATATCCCAGAGATTTATGGAGAAGTTTTCTAGAAGTATTTTCCCCCAATATTTAGTCATAAAATAGCCTGGAGGTTTCAAAAGCATTAAGAACTCCTGGAAACAGCAGTTACCCTTTTTGGTTATTTTCACTTAGAGTAGCTAAATACTTATTATCAGACTTTCAAATCTAGTACCTCAAGGGCAATATTGTGAGAGCTGTGGGTAATTGGTAGTTCCTAAGCTGCTAATAAGCTTAATATGCAAGAGTCTAGATATGCTTTAGTTTATGGAAGAACAACTTAGTTAACTTTGTTAACTTAATGTTTATTCACTTCTTTTCTAACCAATTTATAACAATAAAACATACAAATGTATTTGAAGTAGAAAATACCCCATTTCTGAGCTGCAAGAGATTTGCTTTCAACCCAGACTGTCCCTTACCACCTTACTTTACAGTACACAGTCCTGTAAATAGAGACAACATCATAAAATATCAAAATCACAAATATTAGACTTTCAACTGAAGTCAGGTATGAAATTTTCATTTGACTGGCAAGTTAGCGAAGAGAAGTTTTCCACACTTTCTTTGAGCTGGTACTTCTGATCCACCAGTGGACTCCCTGTGCATCCCAAAACCAATGGTAATTGAAAAATATCAGAGATTTGGTAGCAAGTATCAAGTCCTTTTCAAATTAAAAATAATTATGTCTGTGAATGTTACTTCACATTTACATAGGGGAACTTCTCTTCCTCCATGAGAGGCACTCACACCTCCCAGAAACAGGGTATATGTGAGTTTTACAAAATGAGTAGGGATGAATGCCTCTTTTTCCACATCGTGGAAACATTGCCTGTATTTCCATTTCATTTCATGCACTGTGATATTTTTTCTTGATTTGGGGATGTTTTTCCTTCTAAATACTTCTTGACATCTAAATCAACTCTGAAGTTTCCATGGTAGTGTTCCAGAAAATAGCAGGTAGGTTCACCCTGAAGCCTCCTTAGTTGTCTCCTTCATTCTCAGCTCACTATCAAGAAAAATCTGAGCCTGATGGTGTTGTCAAAGAGCTTTTACCAGTAATTTGATTCAAAATTCAGCTAAATTTCCAAGATGTTTCTTCCAGCCCTCACTAGCTCATGTTCCAGCATCATAGCACAAGTCTTCAAAAACAGACAAATCTGAAAATACAACTCAAATCTCTGGGCAGTTTTTATCCCCAGGGAATTCTCAGCTCCAATACCATAAGCCTTCAGATTTCTAATTTTGTTAATCAGTTGCTAACAGCTTCAGGTCTGAGCCAAACTAATTTATGTCCACAGAGAATGGCCCCACAATGGCAGTAGCAGTGTTTGGAGCTGCAGTACTGCAATATTGCCAGCAATTGAAAAAGTTTTCAGAGCAGAGCAGACAGAACCAGTGGATCCATAAAAGGCTGAGTTTATAGTCAATGCAGAAATTAAACCCAGTAAAAGTTATGAACTTTATCACTCATGCAGTTTCTTCATTTTTTCATTAACATTTGTAGCAACTCTGAATGTTATGACTCATATAAATTGTTGATTATTTTTATTGCAGTCAGTTTAAAATTTAATAGGTTTGATACAATGACAAGCATTTTTATTTACAATATGAATCTCAGGATGTGCAAAACTGTGCAGTGTAGTCTTCTACATAAACACATCCTGTCATTCTTTGAATGACAATACATTAGCATTTCTTCAGGCATAATAAAATATGAAATAAGTAAGGAATATATTATTATCACTGTAAGTAAGAAAGGAAAGAATCAATTATAAAACTTGCAACAGTTCTTTGAGCTCCACTTTAAGCACCTAAGTTCAAAGCGCAGAACCTGAAAATCCATCTGGTCCTGAAGATTTGTCATGATTACGCACTGAATTGTTGGCAGTAGATGCCTTTAAAAGCTTAAATTTCTTCAAGCATTTATGTGCACAGTAACCCAGGAGTCAGAACAGCAAACCTTTCCAACACTTCAGGGCTGTGAATTAAACAGAGCAGAACTGCTAAAAGCTAAAGGTTATGGTCATGATCTTGCATCCTCATTGTCCATCTAGTTCTGGATATTTTATTCCAAATTAAATGGCAAGAGTTTGTGTTTAATTTTTGAACAGGACCTCTGCCACCAGTTTCTGAGTCACTGACTAAGAAGGGTTTCTGGTGCAGATTATAGGAGGGTAAGAAGAAAATCAAGAATTCTGGCCTCGAAGCACATCAAGGAAAAACTGCTGTTGACTTATTCAGAAGGTTCAGACATGGTCCTCATTCTTTCACTAATTTCTGAAAATGTGTTGTGGGCTGTGTCTGACTCTTTTGGACAAGTTCATTTTAGTCAGCCTGTGTTAGTACTTCAGAACTTGATGGATTTTATTATTATTTAGATTGTTCAGAGTAATTTCTTTCAGATATCATTTACTGTCAGTTATATATTAAATGCAGTTAATGTATTAAAATGGTCTTAAAGACACCAAAAAACTCAGCATTTTAAAATCTCCTTGAAAATAATAAAGAGATGAAATGCACCAGGCAGCAAACCAAACTCCAGTTAGATAACATGAGGTTCATTTTTGAAATTATGATCCAAGTTGCCACAGAAAAGCAGTGCCTCTTTACAGAAGGCGTGTGCAGGTTTTTCGTTTGCTGAGCTAATCTCGCCCATAATTACACTTCAAGACCCCACGGTGTCATTTCTCCTGTTGGCTGATAAAATAGATTAGGGTAGTTTGAAGACACCCACAACTTCCAGATATGAAATGAAAACATTTTAATGGCATCTGTGAATGACAACAAACAACATTAGGGGAAGGACATACGGGATATGCAGGGTGAGGTGAAAAATGACCATGTTTTGCAGAAATTATCTAACTCCTAGCAAAATTGAAGTGCCACATTCCTATATCTGAGAAAACACCCTAGAAGACTGTTACCAAAATGCAGAATGTAAGTCCATCTCCCATGGTAAACATTCTAATGGGAGCTACTATTAGAGGTCTCTGGTGATACTTGCTGTCATTGTGTTTCATAGGATCTATCTACATCCAATTTTTACCCACAATTACTTCAGCCAGGCCTTTTCCCTGTGTGCTCCTGCTACAACTGTATCAGAAACCCTGCCTGACAGCAGGTGCCAGCAGCACCTTCAAGCCCTTGGGCTGAAGCAGTTGAACATTGACCTGCTCTCACCTGAGTGGGGACTTGCTCTCTGTTCTGCAGGGGTGCTCTCTGATAAATTATTGCAGGCTTTTGTATACAATGCATATTGATATTTGAGTCCTTTAATGCAATACACTCTGCATTTGTCTTTAATAAATGGAAAAAAATTGATTAGGTGCATAAGAGACAGGAGAGGAACACAGCAATAAGAAAAAGAGGACAGCAAAGACTGGCCCCAGGGCTTACCATCTGAGTCCAGCCATCTTCTAGGATGTTTTACTCCTGCCTCGCTTAGCTCTATGGGGCTCTAAGGCATCCTGTATGCATGCAGCTTTATACAGGTAAAACTCATAGTAGAGGACTAGGCAAGCTGCTCTGCCCAGCAGTGCCTAAGACCTGGGCTGCTGCCACTGCTCTTACTCAGTTTTGCTTCCCGATTCACCCTAGGTCACTGATTACCCGTGTTTAATATAGTGGTGTTTTATATTGCCTACATATTTTGCAACAAAGTGTTCTGAAGATCAATCATTATATAACATTTCATCATTCAAACTATACTCTGATTCAGGAAAATATCTAAAGGAATACTCAATTGCTTGAATGATCTCATCTCTTTCAGCGCAAAGTCAGAAGATTTTGTAGCATACACTGCAGTACTCCTTGGCTAAGTAAAAATGAATAGCAAAAGCCGCTTTTCTGTTGATGGCCATCATAGCTACTCCTTCTTTCCATAAGTCAGAAACAGAGACAAAATGTATTCCTATAATGTGGAAATAGTATGATATGAAACATTCAAATTTTATACCAATGTTTATATTAAAGCACTTTTGCAGAAAGCATCAAAAAAAATTTCAAACTAATTTGAATTTTTGTCTTAAAATGAACCATTTTTTTTTATTTGAGAAATAAGCAATATGCTGACTTTACCATAAGGAAGGTTTCTGGAAAGGCTTTTTCCCACAAATCTGCTGCTTTGTAGTTTGGGGTTTTTTTGCTTGACACCTTTTCCTGAGCTCCCAGGGTTAGTTTCTCTCTCCTGAGCTCCACAGAAGGTTCCAGTCTGAAACCAAAAAAGAGTTGCATTGCTAGCAAAAACATAAAATATTTTATGATCTGTCTGCTCCCAACTTGTTTACTCTCAGTAAACACACAAAACACCCAAACAGCATGCCAGGGAAATGGACCCAGAAGAGTAAGCATCCCTTTACAGAAGGAAATGAATCAATCAATCAGCTTCAACAGCAGCAGTTGGGATAGCAGAGAGGGAAACAGAAATCAGCTGTAGATGCAGTGTTCACAAGTGTTTGCTCTGGGTATATTGCTCTTCCTTCATATGAACTCTCTGTATTACTCCCCTAAGTGAAACAGTGCATAGAACCTGACTTCTACAGCCAAAGACTTTGAGGAGTTAAGATTTGATGTCCATTGACTCCATTTTGGATCAACCACAGCAGTGATTATCTAAAATGCAACCAACACAAAGAATTAATGATATTTTGTGTTCAAGGGACTGGGCCTGTTTCAATACCTACCATTCAGCTTGCACACATAAATAACCATTTTTGGAAGAAATGCAACAGTAGCCCATAGAATGATGCGATCCACTATGCACATACAAATTTACCCTCAAATTTGAGAATTATTTGGGCTCATCTGAGAGGACAGAAGCTGTCAACCTGTGCCTGGAAGAGAAAAAATATCCATACATGAAACAGGCAAATATCAGCCCAATGCAGAAGTCACATTATACTGAAGATCACTTCTACAAAATTGCTTCATATCAATCTTCTCCAGACCTGAATGGACCCTTAATGAATTTGATATAACAATGTCTCAGCTTCCAGCAACACTAGCACCAAATTCTTGCAGCAATTTTCTCCCTTTCTGAATTCCTTCAATTCCA
Source organism: Anthoscopus minutus (assembly GCA_013399455.1). Taxonomy (NCBI): domain Eukaryota; kingdom Metazoa; phylum Chordata; class Aves; order Passeriformes; family Paridae; genus Anthoscopus; species Anthoscopus minutus. The sequence goes on from VWYI01034106.1 coordinate 9,807, forward strand.
TCTTTGGCTTCATGTCCAGGTCTAGTGAGTGGTGGTGAATGGTGTTGCATCCAGTTGGCATCTGGTCACGAGTGGTGTTCCCCACGGATCAGTGTTTGGCCCAGTACCATTCAATATTTTTATCAATTATGTAGATGAGGGGATCGAGTTTAGTCTCAGTAATTCTTGGACAACACCAAGCTGGGTGGAAGTGTTGATCTGATGGAGGGTAGGAAGGCTCTGCAGAGGAATCCAGACAGGCTGGATTGATGGGCTAAGGCCAACTGTGTGAGATTCAACAAGGGCCAAGTGCCAGGTCCTGCCCTTTGGTCACAATAACCCCAGGCAGTGCTACAGGCTGGGAGAAGAGCAGCTGGAAAGCAGCCCAGAGGAAAAGAACCAGGGAGTGCTGGTCAACAGCAGCTAAACACAAGCCAATGCGTGCCCAGGTGGCCAAGAAAGCCAGTAGCATCCTGGCCTGATGAGCAATTGTTGCAGCAAGCAACAGCATGGCCTTGAGAGCAATCTGTGCTTCCGGGGCCTGGAGCACGCTGCTAGAATAACCATCAGCTTGGCAAAGGACAGGTTCATGTTTGGGTATCCAAAGGCTATTTATTCAGGAACACGTGTCCAGGCACACGAATAACTTCAAATGATTTCAGGAACAAGAACAGAGAACTGGGTTGAGGGCACAGGGTTAAATATGGGACAGAAGGGGCGGACCTGAGGGTCAAGAGCCAATAGGGATGGGGTAAAGTGCAGGGGAGTGGCTAGGAATTGAGGGAACCAATAGGATAACAGGGGCAGAGCTCTGTAGCACACTGGGGCCAATGGGGATTGGGGGAAGGAAGAACATTCTAGAGAACTTACAAATAAGGTGAGCGGGGGCTGAACAGGGTGACATAAACTTGGCAAACTAATGGGGGAGCAAACTTAACAATACATTAACATGTAACGGTGAAGATCTGTGAGAGAGAGGCCTTCTCCACCCCAACCTCAGGAAGTGTTATTTGTTACCTCCTTTCCAAGACTGGGGTACAGGGATTTTTGTCATAGGCCTTTGTCCTCCACAAGCAATAGTGTGGCCAGCAGGACCAGGGAAGGGGGGAAGGGATTGTCCCTGTATTCAGGACTGGTGAAGTAACTCAAGTCCTGTGTCCAGTTCTGGACCTCTCACTTCAAGAGGGACACCGATGTGCTGGAGCATGTCTGGAGAAGGGCAGTGAAGTGTCTGGAGCACAAGTCTTATAAGGAGCAGCTGCAGGAGCTGGGGGTGTTTCACCTGAACAAGAGGACACTCGGAGGACACCTTATCACTCTGTAAAACTGCATTAAAGGAGGGTATAGCCGGGTGAGGGTTGGCCTCTTGTCCCAGACAACCGGTGAGAAGAACGAGGACACAGTCTTAAGCTTTGCCAGGGGAGATTTAACTTGGACATCAAGAAGAATTTCTTCTTGGAAAGGGTGACTGGGCTTTGGAATGGGCTGCCCAGGGAGGTGGTGGAGTCACAGTCCCTGGAGGTATGAAAGGAAAGCCTAGACATAGCGCTAAGTGCTAATTGGCATGGTGTGGTGCTCAACCATAGGTTGGATGCAATGATCTCAGAGGTCTTTCCCAATCTGACTCTGTGATTTCCAGCAATGCTGAGGAATCAACCAAGATGTGAGAATCATGACATTTCAAGACTCCTTTCTTCATTCAGCCATAGTCACTGGAACATTCAGATCACATACTCTTAAAACTTGTTGTTGTGAGAAGAATGGCTGAAAAACAAAAAACTACTTGCTTTTCTCTGTTTAAAGAGAATGCTTGCCTTGTGTGTTGTGTGAGTATGAGGATGTTGCACAGGATTCCAGAGCATGCCATTCTTACCCATTGGACAATTATCCTGCACAATATATCAAGCATAATTAAAAATTCCCTCAAACATCAATAAAAACTAGTCAGTCTATTTATTGTGGCCCATCTGAAAGCCTCACTTGGATCTGTCTAAGACTTCCAATGTAGCTTATAACAGTCAAGGTATTATGCTAAGACTGAAGAAGAATCCAGATAACATAGGGCAGTAAACAAGATTTTTGCCATTAGGACTTACAGGCTCTATATTATCCTGAAATTGCATAACCTGATGCCCTGACTTGGAAAGGCCTGAATTTAGCTGTTTAACTGTGACAATAGTCCAATGTCTGGTACTTGTTGCCTAAGCTTATTTTGGCTGACTCATAGTTTATAGTTCAATGAATACCTGTGTTGTATAGACCAAAGTGCCTCTAAACTGCTTGGAATGAAATTGGTGTGGAAGATGGCAGGTACAGGATCATACTGGAGGTCACAGATTATGAAACAAACCATGCTGATGTAGTCAGCAGTCTCTACAAGAGTACAGCCTTGCATTGCTCTGGAAAAACACTTCTAGCAGTAAGAAAAAGAATAGAAAAACTAAGTAAATGGAAAGCAGTAAACAGCACAGAAACAAACTGCTACAAAAAGCAAACTAAATAAACCCAAGTGGAACCCAAGAGAATGGTATATGAAAACTTACCGCTAGGTTTCTCCTGGCAAAGAGAAAGGAGACAGTACAGCTCTCTCCTCCCAGTAAATGCTGCAGGGTACTGACAGCTCTTCATAACTCTCCTACAGGTACACATACTGAAACTCATGGCCTATCAAATGGAGAAGCATTGCAAGGGTGAACATAAGAAATATACTTGGAAGGAAATTTTATTTTGTCACTTTTTAACTTTATGATCAAGGATTTCCAGTATTAATTTGAATTAGATATATGGAGTACAAGTACATAATATTGTAACTATACTAATAGTGTTATTATGATCAGACTCTAAAACCTTACCATTAAAGCAACAACAAATTCTTATTTTCTTATATAGGTATGTTCTCCTTTATGCTTTTAAAAAGAATTTGAGTGTAAGAGTAAAATCATTCTAAATATTTCCATCCTGGCCACCAAGTTACTTCCCCAGCTGATCTCCCATCCAGACAAATTATACAGCCTGTCTTACGAATAGCAATCTGTTATTAGATTGTTATTGGATCAATTTTGTGTTGTCTCAGACTCTCAAATGCCACTGTATTTCAGAGAATGACTCATTTGCACTGCATAGCAAATGTGTCTGAAAAAGCCAAAGGTGCTTGTTGGCAGCCACTGGGCAAGTGAAGCTTTTGTCACACTGCAATCAAAGTTAAGAATTACTCACTATGCACTCAGGAGCTGAGTGCAATCGGCCATTTCAGGAGTTTTATTCCTGGTAAACAAAGAAGTGGAGGGAAAAGGAGAAAGATAAAAGGAGCAGGAGCATGCAAGTAAAATCCAGAAATGGGGAGGGATCAAGACAACAGAGAAATAAACTGTAGAGGAGCTTGAAGGATTGCCCTGGATAATGTCCTGAGTAGATGGCAGTACAATTGACTCATTCTTGTATTATATATTCTCCTAAATTCTTCATGAATATGACGAGCATAAGCCCGTCACCAGTTACCAAGCAACTTGAAACTGTAATATGAATTAATATTAATAAAAATGTAAAAACTCTACCATAAAACTTAGGGGTTTGAATTGTAAACAACAAACAAAAAAATATGCATAAAGGAAGTGATTTGGGTTTTTTTTAAAGTGCTGTTAATTTCAAAGTATTTACTCAGAACTGTTTTAACAATTTTTGACTGAGACAACATGCTACAGTTCCTAGTGTAAATCTGGAATTATACAAGCTCTAATTCCGTTTTGCAAGTAGAAATCCTTCCTGTGACAGGTAGAAAAACACTAGCAGTTCTGAGAAAGATACATTTCTGAGCAACAACCTTGCAAGCTCCTGAATCCAATGGTAGATCCATTCCGTATGTTCTTTCTGCTAACATAAATTCATTCAGAAACAACTACACATTCTTGATCATCCAGAAGTTTTGCTGGTAGTTTCAAGACGTATATGTAAGGCTGACAGGTCTGAGACAGCTCCATTTAACAGCCATGGAAGAGTTAGTGAGGGTTAAGATGTAGTTCAGCTCACAGGGAGTCACTTTGATTTGCACAGCGTTGCCAAAGCACCCATGCAGACATGTATATATTAGAAATCTTGTGCATGCTAAGTCCAGCACCTTTCAGAAGCTTGGGACCCCTCAACTCCCACTTGGTGTAGTCAATTTAATCGTTTTAACCCCACCTTTATAGACATCATATGTTTTAATACCTATGACATTTTTCAGTGAAAGAGATTTATTACTAAATTGAATTCAGGTAAAATTTTTGAATCAATATGTGGATTTTATCTATTTTGGAAGAGTTTTGGGGTTTTAGTATTTTTCCAGTTTTTGGTGCTGTCAATTTTTATGATTAAACACTTGGGCTTTTAAAATAGCTGATAAGAAAATGAGTACAATTAGGTCAGCATCATTCTTCTTTCACAAGCAGAAGAACCCCTTCCAGGGCAGCCCTAAGGTCATAGGGTCTATGTTTGACTGTGCTCAGGACCTACAGATTGAAGCTCCTCATGGTGTCAGACATGCATGCTGCTGAGCTGAGCAGTTAGAAACCCACTGGATGGGTCTCCTAAAGGTAATACAGAGCTCCTGCCTAATCAAAAGATTGAGTAGTTTCTCATAATGCTCAGCAATTCCTCTGTCAGCACTACTAAAAGTACTGCTAAGTATGGCTGAACAAAGACAGACAGTCAGGTCAACCTCATGCAGCCCCTCCTAGGGCAAACTTAGCCATGGCCAAATCTTCCAAATCTGCCTAAGCTCACAGCAAAGGGTCTCTTGGCAAATTATAAAATACAATACACATCCTATTCTTTTGAGCCTTCAATTAAAATTTAAAAAAATCTGAAAGTAAAAGCTAAATGTAAAACCTAACAATATGGATGTAACTTTAAAATAATAATAAAAAATAAAATCATAAAACTAAACAAACAAAAGCATTAATTTGTTTTTATAGATGCTGAACTCTTGCTCCTTCTGTTTCTCCCAAAAAACCCAAAATAGACTTGCATTCTCAACCAAGAAAAGGGCTGGAACTAATCTCTGCCCTTCACACAACACCCCACCTGGGGAAGTAGAGGATAGAGACTAAAACTAAAGGTATAGAAATGTCTTCAGCAGGTCTAAGGCCAAGAATAATGGTAATCCGAGTCCTTTTATTGGTGCATTAAAAAAAGATCTGTTTAAGGCTAAGGTCTGAAGACTCCCTACAGACCATTACATAAGTTAAAAAAAGAAAAAGCAAGGGAAAAAAAAAGAAAGAAAATTGATAGTGTATTTAAATTAATGACCTAAAGTTAATTGGTACTTCACTGACTCAATTTGCAAATGGATTGTGATGGAGAAGAGTGTTTTTCTGACAGAGGTCATATGTAGCAATAGCCCTGAGCACAGACATATCTCTATGGAATAAAAAGTACATTTGACTTTCTATGGAAGAAACCATTTCCTTCTCACTTTACTAATAGGTTTCATCTCAAAAGCTTATTTCAGAGCTTTTTCTGTTTAATTGGAATTCATTGTTTGAGTTACTATTTCAAAGCCTATTTTTATGGAAAGTTCAATCTCAATATTTTCTTCAGGCTATTTCTTGCCAGTCCTTCTTGCACTGTTTTTTCCTCATTGCCTTTTTGGTGACTGAAGCCAGGCTCTGCCACCTTCCTCCTCCTTCTGTGATCCATTGGTGTTGTGGAGAAACAATTCTGGGCTTCCATTGCTTCAGTCCTCTTCCCTTTATCTCAGCCATGCAGCATCCTCTGTATTTTGTAATTTATTCCTTCCTACCTTTGAGAAACTGTGACAGTAGCCTAAAACAGCATAGTTACCCTGATGCTATATAGTATCATAGCAGATGGTTAACTTCATGGGAAAGCCAAATGACTGTTTGAAAGATTGCAGGAAGCAGGAACCCCTGCCATTTCCTCTTGTCTCCTCCACATTTTTGGGTCATCCTATCCCTTGGGAATGGGAATTTATCTTCCAAGCTGGCTGACAGAATTATTTACCTTCTGGCTGGCTTTGTGCATTTCTGTATTGTTCTAAATGTTCTAAAAACATCTGATTTTCAGACACTTTATACCTTGCTCAGACACTTTATACCTTGCTCAGACACTTTATACCTTGCTCAGGTTTCTTCCTCTGCTCTTCCAGTTAAGTGTATATGGTTGAACCATGAGGGGACACTGGCAATGGCCTGATGGCTGCTGGTTGCAAGGGCAGCACCACCTGCTTGATCCCATCTCCCCTCCTGTACACAAAGAACTGTTTGTATTCCTTTTTTTCCTTGCTTTTTCTTTTTTTAACTTATGTAATGGTCTGTGAGGAGTCTTCAGTCCTTAGTCTTAAACAGATATTTTCTGGCTTTTTTTTTTTTGTTTTAAATTTTACAGGGAAAATGCAGGCCATGGTGATTCAGCTAAACCTTGAGGCCACATTTAGGAAGATGGTGGGATGTGTACATGTACAACCAAACTGACATTTGGGCAAAATGAAGGTTGGAGGAGGGTGGCTGAGTCAGAAGAGAGAATGATCTGACACGATGCATCAAAAAACTGCTCTGTTTTTTGCCTGTGAGCTATTGTGAGAAGCAAAAATAAAAGTAATTTTCCAGAGTAGTCCCTTTTCAGATTATCTTACACTTAGAGACCACAATGGGAGGAATGAAATTCTAACTCTTCTTCCAAAACGCATGCAGTCTTTTCATAGAACAAATACTGTGCTCACAAATATTCCTCTTCATTATACTCAATTATTTGGAGCACCCTAATTTTCACAAAATAGGCATTCTAAACAACAGACCATACACATACACCAATTCTGCAAATGACTTTTCACTGATAACCAGGCAGGTATTTAATGTGCAGTGAAGAATGACTGCTTATAAAAGCACAATGTTTTCCGTACCTTCTGGAAGAAATTGTTCAATATATTCTTCATTCTCATTCAGTTGGTTTGAATACAAAATAATGATTAGAGATGAATATGAAAAAGTGCATTAGGCTGACTTAACAGATCAGAGGGAAGAAACTAGAAGGGTTATTGTTCCCTCTCCATGGCAGGTGACAGAGAGGCCACTTCACTCAGTTGTCCTCCTACTCCTCTCCATATACTGGGTTAGATAATGTGAGATTCTGTCAAATGTGCAGAGCATTTTGCATTTCTCTGGTCCCTCATTGCTTTAGTCCTGAATCTGATCACCACAAAACCTATAAAAAAATCCATCCACTTTGTAATGGGATTTTTACCATTTGTTCTTCTCTTCAGCCCAGGAACATATTGGAAGTATGACCTCTGCAAGGTGGTGACTCTGTTCAGCCTGTAGCCTCTTCTCAGTCTACATCCTGGACCCTGTGGATAACCCTCAGTCAGCCCTGCTCCAGGGCTGGCATGGTGATGCTTCTGTAGCCAGAGACAGGGATCCAGCACGTGCTGAAAGGCAAGTCCCTATTGCCTCCTTGGAGCATTCAGTTAAAACCAAGATTAGATGACTCAGATAGGATTAATTTCCTCCTTTGATTGCACTTGCATCTCCTCATCTGTTACTACCAAAGACAGGTTGGTGTTTCAGAGCAATAATCTAATTCAAACTCCATTAACACAAAGGGCAGGCAGCAGAGACTGACCAGTGATTTCATTAGGAAGAATGTCCTCCCTGGGCGCTGTGACAGAGAGCTTGTGAACCCATGAGAGAGAGGCAGCCCTCTGTGTGGTCCCTCAGGCTGCTCCCCTGCTTCAACAGCATGTGGAATTCAGTAAAACAAACCAGAAGATTACTTTGTCTTGGCAGTCAGGCCTCCTCTGGTCACCAGCCCCCAGATTTTGCTCATCCAGCCTGGAGTTTTTGCTCAGTTTCTCTCAACCTTTCTTTGGCTAGCTGCCCCCACCACTTCCAGCCCTCTCCTTGGAAGATCCACGCAGACAGGATGGGTGGCACAATGCAGGTCACAGAGGTTCTGTGAAGGTGTGGCTCAACTCCTCAACAATTGCAGGGCTGGATTCTGCTTTCCACTTGAGGGCTGATGTCTCCAGCCTCGCTGACACCTGTGCTAACCTGCCTATCTCGACAGAAGGTGCTCTCAGGGTTAGTCTCTGGGGAGAGCGGAGGGAGGCATCCCCACTGGGTGACTTGGCAGCCCTTTGGGAGGAGGGATGAGGGGGATTCTGTGCTGTGGATACACAAAAGCCAAGGGAGATAATCCAAACTTGGCTACAATCTATGTTATTCTTAGATTCAAGCCCTCCTGAGGCAAGAGAAATCATTAATTACATATTTTAACTGAAACCCCAGTAGGGTGATTATGGTGTCCCTGACTAGAGCTCCCGAGTGCTGTTGGTCAGACTCATTAAGTTGGAAGCAATGTCCATGGAAAGAGCTCCCCCCCAGACTGCCACTGACCATTACTATGCTGTTTTTGATCTTGCAGTGTGCAGTAGAATGCAGAAGAAAGAAAAACACCAAAAATTAACCTGTCAGTTATATGCAAAAAGAAGCTGATACTTTCATCTCTATTCTCCTCCAGACTGTATAAGTAAAGCAAGGTAAACATATTAATAAAATATTTAAAGAAGCCCAGTGTTCTGCATTTTTGGTAACTTCCTTTTCCTACAAAATAAATGTTTATAAAACAGCAAATATGAATACTATCCTATCTTCAGAAAAACATGTACAGAGTAGAAGAGCCCAGTCTGAAAATCCTTCACTGACCTCATGAAATACTGAGAGAAGAAAGGCTCATCATGAAGTACCAGATAACCCCAGAGAATAATATACTTCTGTTTTTCAGGTTGGGATACAGGTACATACTGACCCCCAGAAAATTATTTACCTACTTCAAGATTTTTTTTCTCATTCCTACAAAGAGCACAGTTCAAAATGTCCCACATCCATGTCAATCGGTCCAATTCCCAGCTTTACCAACCATTCATTAGAGGTTAATGAATGTGTTTTAATTATTCATACAATTCCCTCCTTTCAAATGCAGAAAACTGAAATTTAATACAGAAATGAGTCTCAACCTAAAGACATGAGATAAGAGCACCCAAGTTCATGGGAGCTAATCATACAGAATCTTAAACAAAGCCTACCAGCTTAGAGTCTGCACACTCACACAGACAACCAAAGCTAATCAATTAACTGCCTCAATAAAAAAAGTCACTAGAGATATTATCCCATCATTTCCCATTATTGAAGACACAGATATTAAAAAGCATGGATAGGCATTGAAAAAATCTCTTTACCTGATTATTTCATTTGTAAGAGTCTTATATATGGGCTTTACCAAAAAATACTACTTGTAAAAAAATACAAATGGCCAATAATTTTATGTCCTAATTTTCTTGTAAGCAAACAGGATCTTAAATCTCATCTACACTCTCCTTGTACCTCCCAGTCGAGCTTTTTTTGCATATTAATTTCGGTATTTAAGTCTTAGTGAAGTACCTTAAAGAAAGATAACTTGAGCTTCAAGGAAAATAAAAATGTGATCCATGTTGACTGTTTGTTATTACCCTTTGAAAAGAAACAGTTCGTGTTTCAACTTCCCCGGGGTTAAGTCACCAATGGCTGTTAAAAGTACAGCTCGTGCCTATGGAACCACAGCATAACAGCACCTCACAAAATGTGATTGATTATGTCATTTCTTTTATATCTAGGGTGTAAAGAACAGGAAAATATAACAAACTTCTCTACATCAGGCACTGATGACAAAGCAGAGCAGAGCCTGAATCAAAGCTCAGGACAAATCTGTGACCCAACTGCTGCAGTATGCAATAGTTCTGATGTGTTCCCTGATGTGCCACCCATGGGGGTATCCTTTCTCCTGGTCAGGGTAGCCACAAACACCAAGAGCTCTCCTAGCACACAAGGCAAAAGCAGTTGTACATCACCCAGAGCCCTGCATCTCACTGCAGACATTTTGAGTAATTGAAGTCAGAAGTAAACACTTCACTAAAAATAAACCAAATTCAACATAAAGGTCTGAGAAGGAAGTGCCTTTTCAAACAGCAGAGACACCAGAACAGCACTGGGCTGTCTGCACAGGGGCAAGGAAGGGCTAATGGCATTGTAGCCATGGCACACCACTACTATTCATGGCAAGTATTTTCTCTAGTGAAATGTAGCACATTATAAACCAGCAATGACCACTCAGCAGGTTGGAGCACTTGGCTGCTTAAATATTCTAACTGCGCTGGAGGAGAAAGCTGCAATAGCAGCTCAGGGCCAGGAATTAGCCCCAGGTCAAACTCATTCACATAAATGACATTTTCCTACACTTCTGGAAATAAATGGTCCTGAAAACTCACAGATGTTTAGTACCGTGCTAATAACTGCATCTGAATGCCTGCATTTATTGGTGTCTGAGGTTTCAAGAGAACAGCAAGTTCTCCCAGAGCAAGTTAGATTTGCACCAGGCTGCCCTTCCATCCACTGCATTTCAATTTGATCCACCCATGCCCTGACCAAGGAGTGTTGTGCATCTGAAACAGGTATCCTCCCCAAGCAGCCAGGACAGCAAGCATGACTATCCATGAGCTTTCCCCCGAGGGCAAGAGAAACATGCTCCACCACGTGTCCAACCTGCTGCTTCCAGTGCTGGGCTGTGCTGGAGCCCCTCTTCAGCAGGACCATGTGTGGTGCTTCCTGCAGAGCACACAGCAGCAGCACACACAGGCAGTGGCACTGGGAGCAGAATGGTAACTCAGGTGTACTCAAAGCTCAGAATGCAGACTCAGATGATGACCTTGTCCTCAATGGGCACCCAGTAGTAGCACAAGGAAAGACCTCTGCACTATCTATACCCAGGCTTCAGTGTCTGTGCCAATGACTGCAGAGAAATCAGAAGTGTGTGGCTTGCTGTTCAATGTTACCATTCTTTTTTTGTAGCCCTTTGCATTGTACACAAAGCTCTATGTATGTATATATTTACCCTATAAGGATGAATTTTAAGGAACACAAATTTATAGTGCATATTCCACATGCCATCCCTGCAGCTCTCAGCAGCCCCAGGATAATTCTTCTGTACAAGGATGTTTTTTTACTTTAAGGCTCAAGTGACATTTCTTTTTTATTGTTTACTGAAATACAATGAATGGGATGACATTCTATGTATGAATAAAAATTACTAGTGATATAGGGTAGGAAATACATACAGGTACAAACCCTGGATTTATTTGTTAAAAAGGTCTTCAGAAATACCTGCAGCCATTTTGCACATCTGATCATTCATTTTGTGCTCACTGACAAGAAGTACCTCCCTGCATCTCTTCTCCTGGATCTTCAGCTTGCTTGTATACTTTGTTTTCAAAGATCAACACATTTAGACAGGGATTTGACAACTTTTAATCTGACAATATTGAAATCTGTGCAAGATAATTCACAAACGTAACACAGATCTGTTTATCTCTGCTCTGAAAGTAGGTTTTCTTTTCACAGATGTATCCAGAGCTCCAGACCAAACCAGCACAGCTGAGGTGTACTGTAGAGATTTTGTTTAGCAGAACAGTCAAGCAGACTCAAGTTTAGTTCACATACAAGCATTTTTAATTTAGCTTATACGTGTAAAGTCTCTGGGACTGAACAGAATACTTCACAAAATTAAGCACTGGATCCACAACACAAAAATCAAGGTTACTCGTGTCATCATTTGTTTCCCAGACATGAATTTTATCATATAGAATGCTACTGGTTTATGCCTACTTTAAAAAAACCAAAACACATGATTGTGAAGCCCTGAGTATTACTAAAAGATGCTGTTTCCCATATCACTTCATTATATCAGGCATGAACAGGAGATCCTTAAAAACCAAGTCTCTGCTGTGATGAAAACCAGCTCTGGCAGTGCAAAAACAACACACTCACAAATATCCCTAAATAGGCAGCAAGTACAGAAACCTTGCTGCTTGCAAGTTGCATTTCCATATTTGCATCATGATCCCACTGTCAGTACAATGTTTAGCCTTTATGCTACACTGTTTCGAGCAGTGGTTAAAAGCAAAATAGATACCATCAAAAAGACAATAAATCTGCATTTTTGTCCATCTCCCTTTACAATATAGCAGCTCTTAAGCAGAAAAATACTCCAAATAGATCACTTTCATAGTAAGAAGAGAGGGTTCTTATAGTTCTGTGCATTCTGTGACACAATAACAAGTGAAGAGCACAACTCACATCCTCAGCTTTGCATTTGGTATCTGTCACAAGACATACCCTTTCCATTCACATCTGGAAAAAATTAAGAGGGAATGCAAACCTTTCACAGAAGCTTTGAGGCAGCTATTGATCACTCATCCTCTTTTGTCCCCTAAGGGGAAAAGGGCAAAGAAGCAAGGTTGTTCTTTCAGTGAACACAAGTTGTAATCTACATCCCACATCCAGGGCTTGCAGGGCCTGGTTTCTCCCACTGAAGATCAGAAGCATGATAAGTTTTTATTGTACACATGGGAAGACTCTTAACAATGTGCAAAAAGTGGAACCCACAACATCAGTGACTTGAAAATGTAGCTGTTTGCCTGAAATCATGGAACATTTATGTGCCTACCCAGATGAGGCATTTGAATGAACTCCTGGGGCTGCTCTGTGTACTATCCCATCAGCTGAAGCACTGCTGGTCCAAAGATGACCTTTCCCATCCATGCCATTCTGCTCTGAATAATTAAATCTATACCAAAGCAAGGACCTCAATCGTGCATCAGGGCCACACAGACAATCAGTTGGCTTCCTGATATTTTTTCCCCAGTAGCTTTTCTTTGGAAGAACAGTGTCACTGTGAGATGTAACTGAGAGAAGCCAACAGTAGAAAAGCCAGTTGTATGCTGATCAGTGTAGGCATAGGCTTTGCCTAACCAGACTTGAAAACTGCTCTTCTATGCTCCAGGTGAGTTTGACAACTATCAGAGTATTTATTTTCTGAGCACCAAGATTTAAAGTCATTATCAGGCTAAAGAAGGATTAACAGATACCCACTCCTGCACTGCTGGTCAGTCTTCTTGGAGACTGAAAGAAATTTTATTCTATTATTAAAGTCTTGCAAAACACTCCTCTAAATCATGAAGTATATTTAAACTATATTCTCTACTGCAGAAAAAGCAGTATAAGAGGTTTATTGCAGAGTAGAACAAAGATGCACAGAGATGCTCAAAAAATCAATGGTTTATTAAAACTTCCCATATTAGAGGATGGAAACTACCAAACATAACCTTAGTGAGATAATAATTCAGCACTCTGTGAAAACTTAGCTTCATTAGTCAGTCAGAACCAAGTAAAAGAGAGTATTCTGAGTTAGAATGGACCCACAAAGATCACTGAGACTAACATGATTTCACACAACCTAAAAACATGTATCTAAGGGTGTATGTAGGCCATTTAGCTCTGTGGGTTCCTGCCTGGCATCAATCCTGGGCAGTAAGGAAAGGTTCTTGTGTAAAATACAGTGATTGCTAGGGCATATTTGAATGAAAATCAGTTGTTGCATAGGTTTAACACTGCATCTTGCACATTCTTTTATTTGGGGGCTAACTTAAAAATAACAATTCAAACTACAGATACACTACAAAAAAAACACTCCTGACTGTGGTTCATGCAGTTGCTCACCTTGACCCTGTATTCCAATTATTATACCTCTACCTTCTAAAATTACAGTGATCTAAGCATTTCAGGAGAAATTAAATGTGTTCAAGCTCACCAAAGTGCCAGTAAAGATACCTGAATTTCTTATTTCATCCAAAAGAAGAAAATGGAAAGATATTTTACATTAATAGTCCCCAATATGCTTCTGTTTCTTCTGAGAGCTCTCGCTCAGGATGTGACTCTAGGGCACATAGGGTGACGCAAAAGTCCACACTTTCATTTGTACCACCTTTTTAATGAGGATAAAAGTGATTCAGCTTCAACATATATGGTGACAAACCACTAAGCAAGTTTTAAATGGAACTAGGCAAGACAGCATGGTCAATAAAGAACAGTGTTAAATTTTGTTTTAAATCTAATTTCACTTAAAACACAGATAAACAAGGAAGCTGAATACCACACAGTCAATATTTAAAATCTAAATTCAATCATTCTTCTAAAACTGTATACAGGCTTTCTCTAAACTCACACAATCACACTCAGTACACTTCTGAAGATGAAGTCAGGTCACAGAAAAGAATCATTACGATGACTCCATGGGGCAATCTTCTGTCACTACATTACTGCTGACATTCACTACCTCCTGCTTCCCTCATGTCTGAATTAAAGTACAATGGCAAGTATGAATCCCAAACTGAGAATTTAGCATGTTTACACACCAGAAAATTGCAGCCTATGTAATTTACTTTACCTATTAACTCAAAGTTTCCTTTAAAAGGGTCTGAGAGCACTCCAAAAAATTGATTGTTTAATAAAAAATAAAATTCCTGAAACTTAACATACTGAAAACCAAAGGTAAACCTGAAAATTTAAGTGAAGTCAGAGATGCTCTGACAAACTGATTTCTAGGGCACATATGTAAGTCAAGCCATTTTACGTAGCTCAAGATCACTCAGGATGTCTACAGTAAAGCAGGAAACAGGAAGATTATCTTAGTATGAATCCAAAACTTCAGTCAGAAAAACATTATTCCAATTCTCTGGCATTATTGCTGACATTTTGCACTGTTGAACTGGAAAAACAAAGTCTCAGAAACAAATCATATTAGCATACAATATTTATTACCTTCTATTAATCTGAAGCAAATAATTTTGATATTAATTCTGAAATAAACAGACATTTTTAAATACATATGAGAATGATGAGCTTTAACATGAGAGTACTTAGCTGATCTGCACTCTTAATCCACATGCAGCATACATCGATCAAATTATTATATATACCCTTTCATTTTACACTGGTCTATAATACAGCACAATTTCTGACGGTGAAAGCAAGGAGGAAAGAAATCATGTTTTCAATCTTTATTTTAAAAGAGCATCAATGATATATTAAGACAATGTGTTTCTCTCTGATTTTGATTTTACTTACAGTATACACTTTTGCAAAACATACAGCTCATCAATGATACACAGCAGTCCTTTACCAAGGGCAAATAACAAAAAAAAAGGAAGAAAAAAAAGAAGTACAACAGAAAAGAATTCTCCAGATTAAAAAAGTAATATTTTAGAACATTGTCACTTCAGAGTGCCTCCAATGTCACTAAGAAAGGTCATGCACAACATTTCTAATGCTGTCATTAGTCCATCAGAGAAATGTCTGCAGGCTTGACATGAACAGAAAAAGGTGAAAGACAGAAAAAAAGCAGCTTTCTCCAGTTATCTCTTAGGCCTGTCTATGTCATCAATGGTAGCTAACAGCTTCTGTCTTGCCTTTTTGTTGATGTAGGTGCCCAGACAAATATTCACCAGATTGGTCAACTGCTTAGTGGAATATTCCTGGCAAACAAAAGCAGATGATGTTAGGGCAGAATAAAACAACCGACAAAGACAGAAAATTTTAAAATACACACACATACTCAGTGTGGATTTTACAACTGATAGAAGCACCAGTACACAGGGGAGAATTAAAGCTGCAGTTCAGTCATGTCTAGGTAGTTTTCATAGTTGACACAGACAACAAAACTATATTTTGTTACATGGTGGCCTATAATGGAAAATGCTTATGACTTTAAAAGTACTGGACAGAGTTCAAGGAAAGTAACTCTGTGAACATGCATATAAATCAATTTTTAATGTATTTTCCATTCTTTGGCAGGCTTGGTGGGAATAAATATGCAAATAGTTAAGCTTTCAACAGAAAAACTTTTTTTTAAACAAACTGTGATAAATGTTGATCTTTTTTATTTTGACTTCCCATTTCCAATAAGCTTCTAAATGCTTCTGTCTGCAGAGTCTCAAAACTATTTTGATTTCAATACATGATAAAGGAGGAAAAAACATGAAGAAAAGAATTCTTAACACCTGCAAAAACATCAAAATATTCACCAGTATTACCTTTATGTCTTAATACTATCCAAAACATAGCTTTCATCCAATGTGTTTTAAAAAAAGAGTTTTTCCCTGTAGGTCATCAAACCCTGTAGCTCACAATCTCTCTTGGAGCTCCAGGCAATACAAGGAAAATTCAAAGACGTATTTCTTTCCTATATTTCTAGTGGGATTTAAAGTAATCCCAAAATATAGACTTCAAGTGCTTCACTTTAGAATACTTTTTATTTCAAAGATGGGCATCTCCAGTAGCATGTGACTATTACTTACAGAGATCTGCTCTAACTGTTATATGCTAGAGTGAAAGCATCTGAACATTTTCAAAACACAAATACAGATTTATCTCAGCAAGAAATGCTGATTAAGCATTATCAAACGAAGAAAGAAAAAGCAATGACCTTTTCCTTGTGCCTTACAACTTAATTTAAGCAATCTACTCCTAAAGGCAATACAAAACCTAATGGTGTGATCCCAAATTGTAATTCTTGATGATCAGGTTGTGCACTTTGGCATATTCTGAACAGCTCACAACTGTTTTCAATTTCTCTTTCCTCTAGTTCTCTACACTTTTTGATACAATAGGCAGATGTGACTGTCTTAGTCATCCTCCCCAGTCATCAGATGTTGAACTAGTTCAAACACATACTAACTTCATATGAGAAAAATGAACACGTACATGCATAAACATACATTTATATTTATACTGCTTCCTATGTAAGTTTTATTATAAAGTTAAAATATACATATATATGCCTATATTAATTTTTAACACATGGGAGGATCGATTATTTATAGTTGCTAGCATATTCTTATCATCAGGGTGAATTTTCTCAATAGAGAGGAAAAGAATGCAATTTAACTCTTACCCTATGTTCTTTTATCCAGGATTCCATGTCATTTTCTGTCAGGTAGTATGCTTTAATGTAGGTCTCCACAAATTCTTTATCTGGAATAGGCCTAATGTCTGTTAACTTTTCAAGTTTCATTAAGAACTGTTGAAAATCCAGTTGCATCAAGGCACGTCCTTCATTGCTGCACTTCTTTACATTGGCATAACTAAAAAGAGAAACAGTGGAAAGCAAATCTTAGAAGGAAAAAAAAATTAATTTTGCTTCTCAAAGTTAGCTTAGTCTTTTGAATCTTAAGGAGGAGCAAAATTTGTATCCTTTAAGTCAAGAGCAGACAAGAACTTCACTAAGGACATCTGCTGCAGAGCTTTAAATTGCATTAGTATAACACATTTTAGCCCAATCATCAAACAGAACCCCACTGTACCCAGTGATACTTAGAAAAATCACACCCTCCTCTCCCAAAAGCCACAAGAAAGCCTACATTGAACAACTTAATGTAAGTAAGTTAGAAGAAATTAAACCAATGCTAATTAGCACACTGGGCAGTGGTTTCAAGCGATCACAGGAGTCTGAAAGTATCACAGCAGCTTTAGGAATGGTCACCAGGAGCTTGCTGAGCCAAGTGGGAGCATCAAAGACACAAAGCTACTCACTCAAAAACAGCCACAGCAACCAGAGGATGAAGGGTGGTAGCACTGGCTCATCTCTGTGAGAAGTTGATTTAATGAGAACAGATTGACAACAATCTAGTGACAGGTTAGAGGAGACAGTAGATGAGTTTAATAGCAGGGTAATACTAGCAAGGATCACAGTGGACTGACAGGCAACAAACAAGGAAAATGATCTTCACAGTTCTTCAAATGGATAAGGAACTGAATTTGTCAAGATCAAAGGAAATGACACTGCAATACCCTTAAGAATGCCAATTTCAGCTGTATACAGGGTCTGGGGCACAGTGACTTGAGAGACTTAATCCAGTTCATCCACCAGTTGCTCCCACAAGTGACAGCCTTGTCTCATTCTCTCCGTCTACCACATCTAAAACAAGCTGGTTTTCACTGATTCATAAAGTTGATCCTAATTATTATACACTCCTTAGATTATTAGGCTTGATGCAAAAGAGGCAGCAGAAACATGTAGCTGGAATGTGGATACACTGCAAGGTCAGGTTAAGAATATGAAGGAATTTCACACAGTTGGTACACAGAAAGAATTTGCAGAATACAGAAGTAACAGAGGCACAAATTGAGAGGACCAAGGCAAAAGTCCTCAGGAGCTTCATAGAAGACTAGCAGATGATTTTCAATAGGCTCAAGAAGCCAGCTGGGAAACAAGAGAGAACATAGAACTAGGAGATAGGGAAGGACAAGATTTAAAGATATAGCTGACTGCAGTGGAGGCAATTCTTCATTCAGTGAAGAACCTGATGAAAGTAATTTAAGATGACTGGATGACTGAATGAGAAACATCTCTTTCATGGCTTTTAACTCCATACATTCACTGAATTCAGGGAAAAAAGTACGAAGGTGTTCAGAGTCAGCTATTTAGAACATCTTCCTTGCCTTTCCACGGTGGGAAAAGAACCTACAGGATATGTAAAAATAACACAACTGGCCAAGAATACGAAATTACAGGCAAATATTTAGGAAAATATGATAACGAACACTTTTTACACTTTCAGAAATGGTACAGGACAAATTATATGAGGAAAGTATTCCTAATCCAACCTGCTTAGGTGAAAGTAAAGGTCAATATTTCATGGTTAAGTCACAAGCATGAACCTTAACTGCAGCATGGAGCAAGATACATGAGTGATGATCTTCAGAGCTAAGGATAAAATGGTTCATGAACACTGAAGCCACAAAAGATGAATGAAATGTGATGTAAGAAAAGGAAACAAGTTGAAAACAAACACAAAGGGAGAGGTAGAGGAGGTTGATAGTCACTGACAGTGTCACCAACTTGAAAGGCAAGGGGAACAGGGAGGAGAAGAGGCCTTTGTTTCACATCCTTTCATTTGAGGCATAAGTAGAAAATAAAATTTCAAAAAGTAAAGCTAGTTATATAGGCCATATGTCATATGAAGGAATTGAGAAGCCAGAGACAGGTCATGGATTGATTTAGTTACCCTGAACATCAAACTAATCTCTCTAGAGACTGCGAAAGGATGATGGCATGAAAAAAAATGGGCATGAGGTAAAACAATGATGGCTTTATGGAAGTGATGGAAGCTGATGATCCTCAATAGGCAGCTAACACTTGGAGAAGAAGGGTGTTTTGTTGAGGTCCTAATTTAGAGCAGACAGCAGGAGAGTGGGATGGAAAGAAGTAAAATAGGTAGTAGGGAGCGAATAGGGTAAAGATAACCAGGAAAGAAGTATGGAAACATATGTAGAAGGAGTGAAAGACAGCACATATTCTATGATGCAGAAGTTCTGGTAAGAGCACAATCATATGCAGCAGGGAGACAAAACCACAAAAATAAATGCAGGGGATGAAAAGTCTACAATACTCAGGCTACAAAATTGAGTCTCAAAAGACTAGGACACTGATTACAAGAGCAAGGGATGAGCAAGGTGAAAGTTCCTGACTAAAGTGATCAAGCAAGCCAACTAAAACATCTCTTCTGTTCTTGATGAATTTCGAAAAATCATGTTCCGTGGCTACTTTAAGAAAACTGATAGTGTTGATAACTCCATCTTTCTTCCTGGCAAAGATAAATGGCATCACCATGGAAGTACTGACTATTATATTTTAACTTCCTTCTTTGCTCTGCTGGGAGATGATAACTTTCATATAGAATTTTCTTTGAATGAGTACTGTATTTTCAAATGCTTCAGGAAAACATTCAGTGTCATTTTTCAGCAGTATCTAGGAACAAGACCAGCCTCTTTAGGCTTAATGTTGCACCAGACTGTGAAACAATCACTAAGGAGCATGTTAAGCACTGATAATTTTTAGGGCCCACAAAAGCACATGAAATCACAAGGACACTACAAAATTAGAAGTTTAAACTCTATAAAATAAACACTATCATTACAAACATACTTACCCAAAAGCAAGACTTCCATAAATACTTACCCTTCCACAAGAGTTCTATTGGCCAAGCGTATGCAGTGCTCCCAAAGGATATTGGAGACTGGCAATGGAATACGGACTCTCTTAGACACATCATTCAACCTCCTGTTAAATTCTTCAAATTCCTAATAAAACATTGAAGATGTTTACTCCTTCAGGATATATGGCTCATACTCCATGCATCTAACAACAGTAACAACTAATTAGAAATGCACATGAAAGAGAATACTGAAAAGTGAGAGCAAAGAAAAGAGGCTTAATAGGCACAAACTGTAGACAAAATGTAAAGTAGAAAACATATCACTTTCCAGTATATTACTCCCAACATTACCTCTGTGATTTTTTTTTAAAGGAACTGCTGCTCTGCTCCCCACAGCTATAGTTCTCTTTGAAACTGACACCTCTGAAAATGAAGCAAGTAGCTTATCCTTCAAATGCCATTTTCACTGCCTCACTCCTTAAACTCATACTTAACTTCTTTAAGTCAAAATACAGCCACTGAGGAAAATCCAGTTATGATCTCTTTATCCCTCTAAATACCCACCCCACTAGCTTTCAAAGAGAAGCTCAGAAATATTGCAACCACTTTTCATTCTTCAACCTTTCACATTAAATAATTTCTCGGTGCTTTAGAAGTAGCTGAGAGAACCCATTGAAAGAGGCCAAATCTAACAGTTCAGAACCACACTGCAGCACTAGATAACAATTCAGGTCAAAAGAAGGCACCTGTTTCCACATGAATCATCAATGGCCTGGATGGATTTCAGCTGATACTATGAGTGAGAAACCAGTACAACTGAATGGAAGTACTGTTACAACGATTTTGTGACTTGAAGTGAAACAGAAGTCCTCTGCCAATACTTAAAGCCTTTATCATATAAAAAAGTATCAATACCAAGCAGACAGGTAATGAACTCCTCTGTATAATTAGCAAAAGTCATTTGCAGTGCAGTCTTTTAAGACCATACTTGCCCAACAGAGATTTCATTTCCAAGGCTGTTAATCTAGGATTTTTTTCTTTTCCTTTTTTCTTACACCCCTTCTCAAAAATTCAGTAAGTGAAGAAAATCAGAAGGGAACCTCAGTAACCAACTGGCATTTAATACAAATTTTCTGAAATATGAATTTGGCAACAAGATGCAGGGCACCACCATGTCATGCTTTAACTGGCATACAACTCATTTTTCTGAAGATGAAGATACCTGATGCTCCATAATCTACTTCTTCAAAAATCCTCTTTCCCTACTTTATCTGCTACCAACATACTATGAATGAATACAGAACTTTGTGTACATGTGCACACTTCTGAAAGTAGTTGATTATTACTTTAAACACTGTGCTCACATCTAATGTTCCTGGAGTCCCAGTGTGCACAGAAAATTACTCATTGTTTATCAGTTATTTAAAAGTTTTTGTGTTGATACTGATATCAAAAAGTCACAGCAGCATAAACAAGGATAATCACAAAGATTTCATCAAATTCAGTGCAATGATACATCCTCTGTCAAATTCTTCCTTCTTTGCCTTGATATTTCTAGCAGAGAAGAGCTACAAAGTATGAAGGTGTTATCCAAACTGTTATTCCACACAGATGTGTAGCATTTTCTGTGATCTGCACTTCACACATCTTTGCAATAAAATTTTCAGTTTCTCTGAAAAGAATTAGTCATTAATATAGTATCATTAATTAGCATAATTCTACCACTGCCAGAACTTCCCTCTGAAAACATTATTTAGGCATATACAAAAGGATGAGAAAGGGCTTATCCCAAGAACTAGTTCTGTATGCCATGTAGATGTATAATGGTATCTACTGAATGCAATTGACAAACTTCCCTTTAGCTTTCTTTTTCAAATGTTAACCCCTAAATATAGCAACTTCATTTAGATACTGCATGATCATTATTGGTGCTGATTTGACCTACAGCTCCTATGATACATCTCAAAGACAATCAGTAAATTTATTCAGAACAGCAAATAGTGTGTTTTGGATTTGGTTTTTTTTAAATGCTATCTGGCCACTGAATTTCCCTCAGTGTTACTCTGTTTACTACATTTCTCTACCATTCAAGACTTAGATGTGAGATTCATTAAACTTTTTTGGTGACCTTCAT
>VWYI01034117.1:0-34498 GCA_013399455.1 Anthoscopus minutus
AATGTCATAAGAAAAAACCTATATGAGTAGGAAATAGGGATGCAGATGAGGACTGGAAGTTATTTACATGATAATTTTTATTATAATATCTGAAGTATATTTTAATCTAATGAACATTTGTAAACAGAGACTTGAAAATCATAGAGTGATATTGGATTGTATAAAGGAGAATGTCCCAAATTATCCTAAAATATACTTGGAGTAGCACTGAGAAGCACAGAGATAAACTGATAGGTTTTTATGTAACTTAGGGCGCAATTTAATCTATTTTTCTCTAGTAGGATTATTCATTATGAACACAATTTGAACTTTCAGGCTACACTTATCTGATAGATAGATATATAATCCCTAAGAAAATGGGCTGTATTTGCTGGCTTGCAACTGAGCTACAGTGGTGCAGCAAAATAAGATATACCACATTCTGCAAAATATTTTCACATAAATAGAAATGTATGACCATAAAAAAAGCCATTCTAACCAAACAAACAGTGTCATACAGCACTTAGATTTCCAGTTGCAACTAGTATGAGGTTACAGGTGGATCCAAGTGGGGAGAAAAAAAGAAAGGTTATGAAGGCTGTCTTATTTTTGTGTTTCATTACATTTTTGAAGGCATGAAATCACTGTGCTGCAACAATAGATTACTGAGGAACTCTTTGCCACCTTGAAGTTTTTGCAGCTCTAGGAAACTACATCAGATATCAGAAATATTTCCCACATGTTGAATTCAGAATCACACTACTTGGTATAAAATTCGATGCCAACAGTGTTCTAAAGGAAACTTGTGCCTGAGTTAATTTGCTGCCAAACTTTAACTGCAAACCCTTTGATCAATGTTGTTAAACTCCTTCAGCATCTGAAATGAATACTTTGTATCTTGCAGCAATCTGTGAGAAAATAAAATTTTGCAGCATGAAATAGGTGTGCCGGGAGAAAACCATACATTGTAAAATGCCACTTCCAGCAGTACAAATAGTACAACACAAGCTCAGAGGTGCATTTCTCCACAGTGTTAAACAGAGCTCACCAAATGCAGCTGAGCTGCAGCTTGCTAAGGATTGCCTGTCCTGTACAGCCACGGCTGGCAAGTCTACATGTACCAGTGCTCACAAGCAATGCTGCCTTAGGAGGCCAGCATGGTGCTGTTTTTCAAATGAGTGACAAATTCTGTTACATGGTACTCTGTGACAGTTTCTGTCATGACTGACATATGCATCAGCTTCCCTCCGTGAGAAAGGTGGAAAAAATGGAAAAGAAGAAATGCCTCTGGGTCTATAGAAGCTGTTGGCTCTTTACCACAGATGTGAATTAATTAAATCAATGGGAAAGCATCAGGATAAAAATGGTGACTTTGAGTGATGACAGTCAGGAGAACATCAGTTTTAGTTTAATGAACACGATGCCTGCGTCTGTACGCATATTTATCTTGATCGGTTATTTTCTACTCATGTCATCATTAAAGGAGATACACAGGCACTGGATGGTAAAAGAAGAAGATATTGAGCTGAATTAAACAGAAATAGTCCTCTGATCTAAAATAAGATTTATGAAACATAATGAAACTCTAAACATTATGTCAGTGTAGATACATGTGGAGTATGGACTTATCCATCCTAACCCTACCCTGAAAAGTACATGGCAAAATAAAACAGAAGCACTGAGCTGTCAGGTGTAATCTAGGTTAGGTCCAGATATGGTGCAGAGATGTTACAGTTCTGGAGCACTGTTGAGACTTGGGGATTATTAGTTCAGATGTAATTCGTGAGTTAATGTGCATTTCCTGACTCTAGATCTGATCTGACACGGCATTGCTTTGATCAGGCTGGTTCTGCAAGATCAAGCAGTGAACGTACAGGAAGTGGTCTTTCACTTGGCTTGCAAAATAGTCAAGGGCAAAAATTACCAATGCATGTTTGCCTTAAAAAATTGGGATAAAACAGCAAGTATAGGTAAGATGATTTACATAAAAAATTCACTTGTTTTAAGCTTTTCTCAGGGGACTGTGCACTTTGTGGCTAAAACACTTCCTATTTTGCCTCCACAGTCCAACTGTCATCCACAGCATTGTCAGGGAAAACTTAGAAAAATCAAAGAGCTTTCCTGAGGACTGCAGTATATTACAGCTAAAATTCAGGTAAAAACAAACTAGAGACCCCAGTGAGGATACTCCTGGAGAAGGCTTATGGATTGTTTTCTGAAGAAGAAGAGGAACAACAGATCAGACACATACAAAAGTGTGTACTCTGGAACAACTCAGAAACATCATCCTTCATTTTAGGCAGAGAAATATCCAGGATCAATCATTTTGTTGGGCTATTAGGAAACAAAATTCAGTAACACATGGCAGATTTTTTGCTGACACCATTTCAGGCAGATGAAGGCACTTGGGGGAAAGAATGAACTAGGGAAGAGGAACAACATTCCAAAATATAAAGCCAAATATTTCCAATAGCTGCATCTTTTTTACAAAGAAGACATGCATTTCTTAATTCTTAGTAAGATTCTCATTTTGTGGAGTATTTGAAGGTACTAACACAACTGTACAGCTCTTAAGAAATTACCAAGTTTACAAATTATGACAGAAATTAATAAAGAAAGACAAGCTTTGTCTGCTTAGAAAACTTAGGATAAAGTTCAACTACAGAATTTGAAAGCTTTTGCACTTATAAATTGTTTAAAATGGCTACTTTCTAAAAATGTTTGTAAAAATATAAATTATTTCAGTAGAAGTTTCTTCTTTTAATTAATCAAATTGGGAATAGAGTTTCTTTAAATTCTATTTTAATACTTACAAATTTACAGGAAGAATATCACTAAGATATATATGAAAGGTTGTCTCATTCAAATGAAATATCTACTGTCACAGAACAACCAATACAACAATATAACACTGAAAAATAATGGTATAAAATCAGAAAACAAAAAATAAATAGTTTATTCTTGTTCTACAAAATATTTGAAATAAATCCTGAAATGGTAGACAGAAATCAATTTCTCCTTGCTTCACATGCTTACCACTTTGTGAGGTTTTTCTCCTTTTCTGTCTAGCAGCTTGGCCTCTGCCCACAGCAGTCAGCACAAGCCCTCTTACACCTCTGACCCAGATCTGTGCTTCAGTCAAAGACATTCTTGGATTCAAGGGATTTTTTTGTGTTAAGCACAAACTGTGTGACTTACTACCTCAGACTATGAGAATGCCTTAAGTAAGGCTGAGCCAGGAAGAGCCCTGGAGTTTGTAAAGGCTAAAAGTAGAAGACTTATGTGGAGATCAGAGAACACATCCAGCTAACAAATGGGTTTTGGTTTCAAGTGTGAACCTGATATTAAAATATTCTGAATCGGTTTTCCCAGCTCCTAGTGACAACTGTGGTAAAGAATAAAAGAAGTACTAATACTAATATTTATGAAATCTCTATAATTTGACAGAGGCAATGTTTATTGTGGCAGTCTTTGGCAGCAAATACACAATACAGATGGCTGTGTTCCACTTAAAGGGTAAAAATGTTAATAGAAAACTGTACAGTAGCTAGCTCTCTATTTTTCTGTAACAGGTTGTGTTCAGAAAACTTTCTGCTACTATCAAAAGAAAAGAACTACAGGATATAAAATTCTTCAACTTTTACTGTTCAAACTCACAAATGTTTGTGCAAATCCTGCCCTTTTTTGGTCTAGGCATGTCAGAAGATACCCAGCTCTTCTGTGAAGAGGTTTTGCAAGCAAATCCCTGAGGGTGTATTTCCATAAGATGTCTTGGCTTAATTATCACCTTTTATCCACTGGGATGCGTTCCTATTTCCTTCTCTCCTACCTCTCCATGTTACTTATCTGACAACATAATAATTTGATCCAATTTAGAATAGAAGAATGACTTGGCAAGCAAGAAAGAAAATGAAAGGTTTACATTTGGGTTTGTTGTTTTTTTACTTCTGTGTATTTTTAAAGAGAACTCTGTGTAAAAGTTCTCTGTGATCAGAATAGTAACAGAGGCAGCCTCCTCCTATGAGTGCCTCAAATCACTGGAGAACCTGCCAGCTTTATTCTGGTGAAAACTAGCTGTGTTCTCATATTTGTTGTTGCTTATATCATCAGTTCTTGGTCTCACTTATACCAGGACTGAATTAGCTTTCTCTCCTTTTCCAGCTGACATGACGGCACTTAATTCTTCTCTCACACACCGTTCTTTATTTATTTAACACACTGCTCTCAGCAAATCCTTTTCAGTGCTTTCCTTATGTTTGGTTTTCAACCATTTTATATCTTGATATTATTTAAAACATTCATATTTATTCTGAAGTGATGGCAAAATGTGTCTGAGCATATATTATGAATAAATCCATTGAAGGATTACACAATTTCTGGCTACAACACAGGTTTAGATTAATATTAAAAAAATCAAAGACTGATTCATTTTTAAAGAAGATAACTGCTGAACTGACAGAAGAGCTTGAGTTAGAAGTTTTGCGAAGTTTTGCAATGTTTTGAGAAAAAAAGTAAAATATGATAAAACTTGCTGTCATGATACCAAGCATACTTAAAAAAAAAAAGGCAGCAGCAGCATCTAAGCAATGGATAATTAAGATTTCCAAAGACTTCAGCTTGTTTCAGCATTGAACTAACTCATATTGATTCAGTAGTGTCTAGAAAATAGCTCTGAACATTATTTTTCACTTTTGATACAGGAGTAGTTTAGTTCTGAAAGACAGATGTTGCTTGTTTGTGCCTGGTAGAGGTGAACAGGAATTGCCAAGTGCGCGGTGAGTGATGTTGTGGGTGAACAGCAGGGAGGTGATCCCAGCTGGACCCCAGCACATTCCCAGTTTGTTGCTGGCCAGGACACAGGTCACACTGGCACCCCCAGTGCCATCCCCACAGGATCCTGTCTGCCTTGGGAGGGTGGCACATAGACAGGACTTTTTGTAAAACTTCCTTCAGCTGAGACTAGGGAGCCTTGTAATGTATAATGAGTTTCCCAACAGCTGTCGGACTCTCCTGGTGCTGCCAGGATTGCACAGCCTTTTCTGGTGCCCTGCTTACCATGGGCCCTACCTCTAAAACCCTACCAAGGTGTTTTGGAGAGATGTCTTCAAGGGGATGGTATCAACAAATCTCCAGATTGCTAGGATTTTGAGCATGTAATGTTTCTCAGCAGCCTGCTTCTGTCTTAGTTTTTTGTGGTGAGAGGGGAAGCACAGCCCAGTACTGTTAGTGGCTGAAAAAAAACCCAGGCAGATAAAAAACAGGAAACCACATGCCCACATACATTTTTATGGCCTTTAAATTAGTTGGTATGTGATACCACAGGGTAGCTAAAGCTGTGAATTGTAGGCGGCTTCATTTTTTTAAAATCCCACATGTGAAAGAAAACCTCACATACTATTTCAAGGACCAGCATTCAAAAAATGAAGGAACAGACAATCTGATGGATTTCGCGACCTGAGAAAAACGATGTAGACCACAAACTGAAGCTGGTCTTGCAGAAATATCTTCAATTTTAATACTTTGGAGAATATACCTGGTTTTGCCTTAGCTGCTAAAATATGCAGGCCTTTTTAACAGAGCTGGACAGGTGTGTTTTACTTGTGGGTGAAAAAGCAAAGTTACAAGAATTTTTTCTTAGGGTTAAAAATCTTGAAGGCAACATCAGTTTTCCTGGAAACAAAAATGAGTTATCACACACAGGGAGTGGAGAGCTATTCCACTGTAAAAAAACTGCATTGTGCCAAACTAAAAACAATTCTTTGAGCTGAATCATTGACCAAATGTGTTTCCTTGATCTTTGTAAATAACTAAGTTTGCAGCTCACTAGCCAAACTAAGCCAAACAATATTGCTAAAGTATATTTCTGCTTAACTTCTTCCAAATATTTATTTGAGATCAAGCAAAACATTTACAGATAATCAGAATTTAAAAATAAAATTCAATTGCAAAGTGTATGTTATATATGCATATATACCCTAGAAACTAAGTGAAAATTCAACTTGCCATTTGCATTTTTGCATATTTTAGCCCTGAAAAATCTTATTCATCAGACTTGTTTTTTTTGTACAAATTTCTAGTATCTCTGACTTCAACTATGTTTTATGTCGTTCCCATAATACCTTGTTCTATGTGTGTTGGCCCTCTCTTGCTTTCATGCTGAGAGCTTAGTATTTAAAAAAAAATTAAGTTAACTTTTCTCATATCTATAGATCATCACTTCTTTCAATTTTGCAACAAATTTCTACGCACCAAATTATTCCCATTTTTGCATCAAAACAGGTTAAACACTGGCATTTCCATATTAAACAGAATGATAGGTGAATATGAATCTGGCATTTAACTTTTAATGAGGTTATTTGGTTTCATGTTTCTTAAAAATTTTGCCTAATTTTCTGTCTTCACACTAACTTCAGGACGGTGTGCTATAAGAAGATTATGTATAAAAATTATGTATGTATTAAAATAAAAATTATTTTTATTTAAAAATGTATTAAATGTATTTATTTTAAAATGTATTAAAATAAAAATTATGTATAAAAAAGAAAATTATGTATAGAAAAGCTGGAACAGCCTAAGACTGTGTGCTAGTATAGCGAGGTAATGGTAATTAAGTAGACTGTATGTAACAACTCTGTATCAGGAGACTGATACTAATGGTTCAGAAAGCTGTCTTCTCTTTTATAAATTAGAACTTCTCTGAACTTCTGCCTCTAATTCTCCTTTCTCCTATTTATTTGTGGATGTTTATTTGGTTTTGTTTTCATTTTGTCATTCTGCTTTGTACTCAAAAATCTGCTCACCTCAGAAACATATACAGATTTCATTGAAACATCTTTCTGCATCCAGGTCTCTTTAACATCTTCATTAATGCTCTGCAAAGGGATTAAGCTGTTCCGATCAAATCTGTGACACTCAGCATTCTGGCTTTAGTCTTTATCCTCATTTATCATGTTTTCTGGCCACAAAAAATGTTATAGAGGATCAACTATTTTGTGCAGTCAGAGTAATAGATTAAAAAGCAAAGCCTATTTCCCTCATGACTGAGTAAATTACATGAAAATTAAAATTAAAAATAACTAAAATTACTTTCAACCAGGTACAGAGGATCAGCTCCCACAAAAGAAGAGGCCAAAAACATACCATGGGGAAAACAAACGTGAATAGCAGAGTTAGTTCTAGAAAATGCCTCTTCCTTCTCATACAGAGACACTGCAACCTCTGAAACTCCTACTTTTTAGACATCTTGGGTTAAATATTTCTGTAGAATCTCACATTATCTTAAGAAAAATGTCATTCATCTCAGCACTGACATATCTGTCTGTAGAACTACAAGCACTGTGAGCCACATTATTCATGACGGTCTACTGAGGTTTGGTCTAAAATGTTATTTAATGGAGTAATTTACAAAATCTATTGCAACATAACTGTGGTCTCAGCCAATATATCCAAAAGGACACTCCCAAAGTCAACAAACTCTCTTAAACAGCTTACCTAGTTTATCACGGGGTGACATAGTGATTGAGAATATGGTATAGACTCCTAACCCCCAAAAAGATACTACTAAGGTGAGTAAAATTTTATGAGCTGAATCGGAGGAAAACACATTCATTTTCACAAAACATGTTACCTACATGAGATAGTTTTATCCAAGTAAGCAAAAATTATGCTATCTGTAGTAACATCATCTCTGCTTACAGCGAACTGTCTTTGTCCAAGATAACTGAAAAGTTGCAAGAGGCTTTCAGTGATGACACTTACCTAAATAGTGCGATTTTGGACTCACACAGAGGAGCCCAAGAGAGTTTTTTCCCCTTCTCTTGTAGTAGCATCATCAAGATAAAGATAAATTCAAGTCCTGGAGTAAAATTAAAGCAAGCTGAGAAGCCAGCCTTGATATTTGGATATACTATATACTCTACATGCAAATAATTTTCCTAGAATTCATTCCAAGGAAATTGTCATTCAAAACTGTGAAGAAAAAAAAAATTACATGAAGTCCTCTTCCAGTTCTACCAAATACAGAGCAAAAATTGAATCGCTATATTACCTGGTCATAATGATTTAGACTGTGAAGGAGAGGAGTAGCCCAACCCTGCTCATTGGCCTATTTTCCTTCTCTTTCTCTCTCACTCATGCATGTCTTGGGTGTGGCATATGAAGACTTCTACACACATTTGTGCTATCCTCGCAAGGGCATATCTTCACTTTGCTTGTTCCATTTTCTAATATCTGTGAATAGCTGAGGTATATTAAATTCAGAGTCTGATGGGCACTTTGTGAACTTATATGACAGAAAAGCATATAATTTTAGGTGTATATCTCCAAAAGAAATAAAAATCAAAATCATGGGGAGGAAATACTAAAGTACTGAGGCTCAAATTTTCAGCTGTGCCTAATTCTTACTAAAATGATGAAAATTAATGTGTGACTCAAAAATAAATTGTGCAACACATCTACAAAAGAATTACACTATGAGGTTAGGTCAGATGAAACCTGAAAAGTTGCATAAAAATATTTAATACTCATACCCATTCCTTAATTGTGAACTAGCAAAAGTACTTTGGGTGTGAAGTTCTTTCATCCAAAAAAATCTCAAGTAATTGGAGAATTTTATATGTTGGTCGCCAATATGACACATAAACTGAATTTAATAAAAGTCTTTTTCCTGCCCTGTTGTCTTCTTGCTTTCTCATACAAGCCAGAATCTTGTATAAATATAATGGCAAAGATTTGACTCAAAATATAATACAGTCGTGTGTATTTTTACACATTCTGTTTTATGGGGACAAGAAGCAAAGTAACTGCTTGTATTTTCAGGGTCAATTATGAAGAAGGGCTTCCTAAGAGAAAATCTAGTGTATTCCAGTCCATTTGTTGAGATTTAGCTTATTATGTAAAGAAAGAGGCATAATTTCAGTAGATTTAACACATTAATTCAGAATCTTTATTTAATATCTTGAAATATAAAAACCCTTCTCTGGATGTTCATCTTTTTTGGTAAGGAATAAAAGGGTCATTTATCAGAATGTGGAACAGACAGAAGAAATCTCCCTTGTTTCAGCATAAGTTTGGATTATACATCATGATAATAATTAAAGTTTGTAAACAAACAGCTTAAAATGTTCAGCTCTTCACAGTACTTTCTATGTCACAAAAGAACAACTGGCACATCACAGTTCACTCACCAGATCAGAGAGAGTAAAATTCAGAACAGAGTTTCATTGGCTTTGTCACAGACATGAAAACTCCAACGCTCCAAATATAAATATAAGTAAAAATTTTAAAAAGTGAAATCAACTTCATTTTGTGGAATTTCTGTTCTGTACTACCCATGGTTGTTGTAATGAGGCCAAAGGGAAAAACATAAGTAAATAAGTACAACAAAAAAAAAAAAAAAAAAAACCACATTAATTTTCCTCTTATTACTATATGTTATTGCTGGTATCTGGCTGGATAAGGGTGCAATTCAGTGCCTATGGGTGTGGAAAGGCTGGAGTAGAGAAGGTAAAAGGGCATGGTTCATACAGGTGGGTCGTAGGACTGTGCAGACCTCTCAGCTGCTGGGTGAGTGGAGAGCACTGATGGTGTCTGTGCTGTGATCAGTCTGGCTGTGTTTATCCTCTGGGAGGAAACAGCTCCCTGTGCCCATCATAAATCACTTACCAGGAGAATGCACTAAGTGAGCCAAGTTGGAGAGGTCAACACTCATAAGGTCAATTGGTTCAGCTAAATTAGAGTCTGCAAACTGAAGTACAGTGAGCTGGGCCAATGCTCTTCGCATTTCAGTAAAACATCAATTCCTTTCCACTATCCCAGGGGCTGAATAAAGGCTGTTTACTCAGAGAGGCCCTGAGGCTGATTTTAGTCTTTTACACTTGCAAAGCAACACCGAAAAGGCCAATGGTTCCTTAGAGGCACATTTAAAAAAAAATCAGGATTTATGCACAAAAATATTATTAAAAGTGCAAGATCTGCTCTAAAAGTCATTGCAAAAAAATGCACAGGGTAAGAGGACTTAATATTTATTATTTCAAAGCGTACTGTATGTTGAATATCACCTGTATCTAAGCATCCAAAACATCTTCCTGCAACCAGCTATACAAGGTGCTTTCTTTCCTTGTTTTCTTAGCAAGCTGGATCTAATAAAAAATCACTAATGGAATGTATGACTAGAAAGTACTCACCAGGCTTTTCCTATACTTCTTTGACAAGGCTGAACAAAAAGCCTGGAAAAGCAACGTCTTCCTATTTCTTCTGCCCAAGGTAAAGGCCAAGTGTGAACCTGCATATTTATCAACAAAAAATTAATGTAACATTTCAAGATTTTTTAATATAGATCTGATTTGCTTTAGTTTTATTTGCATTTTCTTCCTTTTTCAGTTCAGATCAGTTCAGATTCTTAACATCCCTAGGGAATTCATGGAGATAAAAAGGAGTGCAAACTTTGGGTTAGGTAGCAGGCCTCCAGTTATCAACTGTATTGAGTGTTCAAGATGCTTAATAAGGACCTGGCTATTGGCTGTGCAATTGCAGTGGTGGTAAGTAACAAAAGAACTTTCACACATGTGTGTTGTTAAGCACTGGTCATGTTATAAAAACTGCATATCTGCAGCTTTTTGAGGGGAGATATCTAAAAAACAGAATTGATATAATTTGATTTTGTTCTGCTTCGGGCATGCATGAGACCACAGGGAAATGTTAAATCTGTATCTGCAAATCTGCAGTGGCACAGATCTTTCTTTTCAGAACACTTGCCTGTAGAGAGAAGTGAAGAATTTTCTCGCTTTGGTTTTGGTTTTGTTTTGATTTTGTTTTGTCAGAGATGTACCAAACAAAAGTATAAGACATCCATGCATCAATGTATATTTTGGAATCAAAGACAAGAATGATGGTGAGACTAGCCTGATTTACATGACCCTTAGGCTATAATATGATGTCTCACGAGATTTGCACTAACAAACATATAAAGACTTGCCCTCCTGGAGATATTATTTCCTTCACCTTATTCTGCTTTGAGTTTATATTATGTGAAATGGATTTATTAAGAAAAATTTTGCTGTTTAAAAGCTCATGAATTTGCATGAAAATGTAGATGCCCTATGCTCTCTGACCTCTTTGGTCAACTTTCGTCAATTGTAAGAACCTTTTTCTGTTAAGTAACTAAATCTACATTGGCAAATACAGAAATGACTGATGGAAGGGACAATAGCTACCATGGCTGATGCAGAGCACTAAGGCACAATGCTGTTTGCCAATCTTTATTCCAACAGTTTTCCCAAAAATAATCTTAGTAATATAATTTTGGATCTCAATTTTTTAAAAGGCCCATATTTAATTTTTTCCATTTGTTTATTTTTTTTCTTTCTTGTTTGTTTTCCTCTAGCATCATGCTTTGGAGAGTTAACAATTTGGCTGCAGAAGTAGGGTGGCTTATTTCCTTAAATATGGCAGTGGGAAGTTACTTTTATGAGAAAAAATACCACTTTCATTCTCTTGATGTGATACACCTATCAAATATTAGCAGTGAACAATATTAGTCATAAGTGTTCTTTTGTATGATGATGACAAGTAAATAAAACTTAATGGAAAACCCAATTAAGTTGACTGAAACATTCTTACAGGATACATTGCATTTCACCTGATGCATTACATCTGCCGAATAATATTTTTTCAATGTTTACCAATGAAAAATAATGATAAGAAAGGGTTACTGAGCTACCATTGTCTGAACATGCATCCTGAAAAAACACAAGTGCAGAAAAAGAGGAAGTATGATTATCCTGGATTCTACAACCACTGCATAAGCAGTAGTGAAAGTGCTACAAAATTTTCCTGGAATGTCATGTATTCATGATATCCATATTTACTAAGTCAGTATATATTTCTTCATAAATATCTGAAACTAATTCTAAAATTACTCGCTGTGAACAGTCTATTCATTTAAGCAACTAAAAGAATTTTCTTTATGGTACATAGTTGTATATAATATATGGTACATAAAATAACATTTTATAGCAGCAATGTTAATAAAGTCATAAAATTGAACCAGAATTAGTTTGAGATGGCTATTTTTGTCTTTCTTCTTCTCACAAAAAGAAATCTGTGGAAAGCAAGAACTATTATTATTCAGTGAAACTACCCATTATTACATCCCTCAAAAATTAATTTTAATTACAGTAGTACAGTTTAGCAGTTTTCCTATGCAATCTTTTTAAAAGTTAATTTCTTCATAATAGCTGTGAAGTACTACATGTAGAAGATATTTGAGAATTTTGCACCATCCTACTTTAAAAGTTGTATGCTTCCCATTAACCATTATCCTTATAAATACCCACATCATTACCATTCTGAGAAACAGAGTATTTTTACCCTCAGGAATGTGTTCTCCATATTATATATTTGCATATATCCTGTCAGTAATTGACAAGGAAGGAAAATTAAACATTTCTGTTATTTTGACTATGGAGGAAAATCCTTTTACTCTTTCATGAAGTCAATAAGTTTTTTCTGAGTGGAGGGAAATCCTTTCCAGTTTCCTGCAATCATCAAACAGAAACAAGAGAAGAATGTTGCTATGACATAAATTAAAATAGTCATAGAAACCCAAAAAAATGGGATGTAGATAAAATGAGAAGAAAAATATGAAAGTGCTAATTGAACAAAAATACGACTGTGTAAAATGCACAGAAAATTATCCTTAGTAGGTTTAAACTCCCCATGGACTCACATGATCAGAGACTAAGAAGATCAGCAGTGCAGCAGCAGAAATTATATAAGTGTTAAACCCTGGGCATGCTCTTAATAAGAATACTGAAACTTCATGTAAACGTTATTACATTTTGATTAAAGCAAATTATAAACCTCTAATCAATTTCTGAGATTCTTTTTTTTTTTCCAACAACAGCTCTAGATGTTAAGGGACAAGGCACGGCTCACAAAATAGGTTGTGTGTCAAGATATACTGCGTAAGCATACAATGAATGGTTTGTGGAGCAATTCACTATCTTTTTACATGCTTTCAATTATTTTTTACTTAAAGGTGACAGAGATAATGAAGATAAAGAACATTTTTCTTTTTAGACATGAGCACTCAACAATTTTTAATTAGTTTTTGTAAGTGACAAAGTGGAATTGAGTCAAGATTTCAGATACAATTCTTGACTTCAAAGAAACTGGACTAGTTATTTCATAACGGAACATGTCTGTACCAAATATTTCCTATATCTAATCAAATTTGAAGACTAGAACTACATAAACACACCCACACACACACAAAATAAAAATTATATGGAAGGTGATGTGTCCCTTGCAACTTTGCTCTCATCTCAGAATGGATCTGACCTGATGCCTAACTTTATCATTTGTTCTCAGGAAACAGGGAAACATGTCAAGTTCTAGCTGTCTACTGTTATGCTTATAATTAAACACAACACTGAAGCAGGCCCGATGAGTAGGCAGTTGGAGTAAAGTCAAGTCTGTAACTCATTTTTTAGTTCCTCAAAACAATGGAGACATTTTCATTTAGACTGCCTATAATTCTCTTTTAATTAATATATTTTAAAATAGCAACCATGGAAAGTTTTGATAGACTTGTTTGCATTTATTTGCATACACCATCAAACAGTAAAGGATTTATACGATATGACTTGCAGAATAGAAAACCATTTATTTTAAAAAGAATATTTACAAGGTTACAAATTACATTATTTTTTCTTTCAACATTCTTATTACTTGGGTTACGTAACACAATTTGGGATTAATTCTTACTATACTAACTGCTTTATAAGCACAGACCAATTACCTAATAGTTTTGCTTGAGGAGTGTATGGTTTTAACTGCTTTTCATTTAAAATATAGAAAGGGATTATGGCACTGGATTCATGTCTGGAAGTCTAAAAAGTTTTTTGATATTTGTTCACAGAATCACAGAACATCTCAGGTGGGAATAGACCTCAAAAGATCTTCCAGCCCAGGTTTCTGAGGGAAAGGGAACCTATGTGAAAATTTCTACCACCCTCTTTAACTGCACTTTGAAAATCTTCGGGAATAGGGACTTTATGTCCCAGAGGAG
This sequence comes from Anthoscopus minutus, assembly GCA_013399455.1. NCBI lineage: Eukaryota > Metazoa > Chordata > Aves > Passeriformes > Paridae > Anthoscopus > Anthoscopus minutus. The sequence continues at coordinate 14,051 of VWYI01034117.1, forward strand.
GTGGCTGCAGAGAATAAATGCTGTCGCACTAAAAAGGAAAAGCTTTTTTCTGTCACTATGAAACCTCTCCACTTCAGCTTATATCCATTTCCCCTTGTCCTCTCTGTGTGGTACCTGTGAAGAGGGAGCCTCCATCCTCTTTGAAGGCGTCATTTAAGAACTGGAGCACAGTGATCAGGATTTCTGCAGCCCGGTCCTCTCCAGTTAGTTGAGACATAACTGCTTCTGTCTTTCCACACAGAATAGGTTCTGCGTCCTTTGATCATGGCCCTCTTTTGGATCCTTTCCAGACAGCCCACAGCCTTTGCACTTGGCAAAGCACCCCAGGTCTGGCCTGACTGGCACTGAGTGGCAGGACCATGTCTCTCTCTGCCACTAATGATCCTGCAGATGCCTCCCAAGACAGATTTGTCTTTGTTGCTGCAGCAGCACAAGGCTGGCTCATGTGCAGGCTCTGTCTGCCAGGACCACTTAAAGCAAGGCAGCTTCCTATCCACTCTGATGATAACAGATGTTTAAAAACATCATTTAGTGCTGGAATCTGTTAGTTATTAAGGGCTCCTTTCATAAAGTCATGGAATCATTTAGGCTGGAAAAGCACTTATAATAAAATAATTAGTTCACTAACTTCACACTGTTAAGTTCACCACTAAACTAAGTCCCCAAGTGCCACCTATACATGCCTTTCAAATACCCCAGGGATGGTAATTCAGCCTGGGTGTTACAATCCACCTTGTATGCCTTGTGGTGGCATAACTGAGATTCTTGTTAGCAGATGCCTTCAAGCAGATTATAGTGAAATGATGCTGATTAGAGTGTGTGTACGTGTGTGTGTATGGCAGGTTTAATTTGGTTGCAATAGAAAGGGCCATTTCTTTTTTATTATCTGTAAAAATACAGCAATATAAAAGTATAAAAAATATACCTTAAAGAAATGCATAAGTTAAAGAAGAGAAGAGGAGGAAAACACAAGAGTAGATAGTAGGTAGGAAAAATATTGCTACCTGTGAGTCCAGCAACAAGACTCAGTTATTGTAATTTCAGTGTTCATTGATTAAAGTTATTTCAGTCCCATCTGTAAGAGGTGGGGGAGCCCTTAAAGCAAAAATTTCAGTTGGTTAATACATATTCAGATTCAGGTGGGAATACCAACCACCTACTCTGTGGGAAGAGTCTGTTGCAACACCATGGAGAGTACACAGTCCTCTGGTGACCACCAGAGGCCCCAGAAATGAGCCTGAGGGCACTTCAGGTGTTGGTTTATGACCCTTTCTAAGAAATAACTGTTTCTCATGCCTGCATGGTTGAGCCAGCTGTGCCTTATCAGAAGGGATAAATACTCTCTTGGCTTACATGTGAATGTCCCAATGCTTTTGCCCTGCCCTGAAGTGATGTGCTGAAAACCAGTGAGTCAGCCACTTTGTACAGCAGAGCTTAGAATAAATTGCTGTAAGGTGGTCAGAAACTTGCTTTCAAAATCTTGTTACATGGTAATTAAGATTAATATAGGAATCAGTATTGGCACACACAACCATTTTTTCTCAGATGGCATCTTTTAGTGTTTTTAATTCATATAGAAAAAAAATCTTTACAGATATTTTATGGGTGATCAGTCTCTGTGTACTAGAAATTCTAGGCTTTTTGCTCTCTGCAAATAATCTTCCTTTTATTATACACTGTCTGATTAAATATCCCCTGTAATCAGCTTTAAAAATGTAATTGTCCTGAGCCTCATCTTTAAAAAAAATAATTTTGAATACACTTACTTAAGGCAATGACAAGCAACCAAAGCAGGAATCAATCAATCCCCCACAGGGATTACAGTGTACACTGCCTTGCAATTTTTTTTTTCAGTCACACAAAAGACAATAATGTAACCATGAACAGTCGCTGAGGCTTTTCCAAGGACCATGTTTGACCACCCTGGTTGTGTTCTGGGACTGCTTACATTGGCAGGAAGACAGTAGATACCATAACCTTAGTTGGGCTGTTGACACCATTTTCATGGCCCTCTCACTGGAGAAAATAGAGGCTGGAGGAATGGACTCTTGTTAGGCTGGAATGTCACTAGGCTCAAAGAGTCATTATTAATTCAGTTATTACTTGAATGGTTAGAATGCCAACACACATGGAAATTTATGGACAACCTCCTGGCAGATTGAGAGTCATAAATACTTATCTTGACGAAACCATGGCTTATTTGATCTGTTTGTTGGCTGTTAGTCTTCAGGTGGGAGTTTGGGTTAGGTGACCTCCAAAAGAACCAAAGAACATTTTTATGATCTCATAATTCTATTATCTATGGCTATTACATAATGAAGATTTCAGTATTATTAGTCAGATGCAGTTCCTCTATTATTCTTTTATTATAAGCAATATAAAGTACAATCTCAAAATCACAAACTTCAAAGATTACTGTGCTGCTTGTGAAGTATTGAAAAACACGTGGAATTTCTTCTCCATGAAAAATAAATCAACTATCCCATAAATCAACTTCTTTCATCCTGAAACTCTAGATTTATCAATTTAAATTGGTTTAAAGTAAAATTTTATTTACTTTATTATAAGATTTACTTGATTTGATTTGTTGTAAGGTACAAATAGCAACAGATTGTCTGAAAAGGAGTAGAATGTGGGGAAGTGTGGAGATCCTGGGAGGCATCCCCTGGGTTGGGGGAACAGAGAGGTTTTCCCCCAAAAGGCTGTTGGGATTCCGTTGGCTCTTTCCCCTATTCCTGTATCCCGGGACCCTCCCTCCCTATTCCCTGGTTGGCCCTGGTCTGGCTGCTGCAGCAGTCGAGAATCACCCCTGGCCCGGGCAGGAGGAGGAAGCTGAACCTGGGACATGTGGGTGCCCAGGAACTCTGAACATCTCTCTGCATGGCTGAATTAAACAGCTGTGGATATTATGCAAAGGCCCCTGTTACTTTTTTACCCTGGACTTTATTAGCAAATATTCAAGCTGCAAGAGTGAAGGAGTAACACTGAATCACTAGAGAATTCTTTAGTGTATTAACTTACATCACAGATGAGGTTCAAATGAGAACACCTAGATAATGGAAAGGTCTTATCTGGAGTTTCTAGAGTTTCCATTGGTCTTGTGGTGGTTTTAGCTTTGGGGTTTTTGTTTGGGGGTTTTTTTGTGGGTTTTGGTGGTGGTGGTGGTTTTGGTTTGTCTCATTGTGGGTTTTCCTTGTGGGTTTTGTTGTTGTTTTTGGTTTTGGTTTTTCTCATGGGTTTTTTTGGTGAGGTTTGCTTGGGTATTTTTAAAAGGAAAATTGTTTATAAGACTTTGAGCCTAGAACTCATTGTGCAGATATAAAGAGTAATTTTTCACCAATTTTTCATTCTGATGAATTTGTGTCCTTTACCTAACTGAAAACAATGATAAAGGTTGTTTTTTCAGAAAGTAATTTTCAAAAGTAGGGCTGACTCAAACTCTCAGTCAATGAAAACATTTGAGTGTGTGGCTTGGTAACCTGTGATATTACTTCATATAAAACAATACTATTAGCCTCAAAACCACTGTCCCTTATTTTTCAATTTGGCTCTGCTACTGATTAAATAGCAGAATGATCTATCCTTCACCCAGATATAAAATGGTGCTTTGCATTGGTTCCTTAGGCATTTGCATTTATGATGTGCAGAGGAAAGTCTAAAATGAAAGCTTCAGCAGCTTAAAGATTAAACTAAGATTTGCTGTTCAAGTTACCAATAAGGAATATTGCAGGAAGAAAATAATTATGCATTAAACATGGGACATTCTCTGTCCTCATGGAAATACTGCCTGCTTCAGCAGTGGGTAATCTAACTATTATTCATATCTTATGTACTTATAAAAGAAGAAATAAATGAAAAAATATGGCAATGCTTTCATAGAAGTATGTAATTCTGCTTATTTAAGGGAAGATGTCTATAGCTAATTTGTGTTTATCAGAACAAACAGTTGCAGGTATTGACATGGGCACTGTGAATTTCATGATAATTCCAAAATTATGTTTGGAAGGAAAAGTAATATTTTATTATATTCATTTATTTTTATATAGATTTTTCACAGAATAAGGTCAACAATGTGTTTTATAGTTTTCTATTGCTTTCTGCTTGTTTTACTGCCTTTGTGTTAAGAAAAATCAGTTTAACTTAATAGGCACAATGTGCTGTCTAGAATACATTAACTAAGCATTAGGTTGTATCTCAAGAGTTGAAATGGAGGGAAATTATCTATCTCAGTGCCACATTTATCCTGTCAAGAAACCTCCTTTTTTTACCACTTAGTTCTATTATTACTTATTTATTTATTGTTTATTTATTTAACCTGGGCAGTGATTGGATTGTGAAAGACAAATCATACTGAGAATAAGGATTTTAGGGTGGACTTTATTATAAGAATGATACTGTAGTAAATTAAACATATTGCAGTAACTGGAATTTAGAAGCAATATATTAAGATGAAGGATCTGTTAAGTCTAGATCCAAAGTAACATTTATCTTAACCATTTGATTAACCATCGGTTTTGTCAGGCTTTAGATTTAAAACCAGCAAGTTATTACTTGCCAGAAGCAATTACAAGGAATTATTCTAAGAAAGTGACAGAGCTGAAGTGTTTTAGCCCTGCAACACTACTGATATTCAGCAGCCTGTTTTTAAAAATGTTATAATACTGGTAGCACCTCTCCTAAACCTCCCTCAGCTGCTCTCTGACATAACACTTCCTGTGAAAATCACAGCTTCACACTACTTCAACACTTGTTGAATTTATAAAGAATTTATAATCTTAAATTATTTCATGCTCTGAAATAAAATAGACTGTTTGGGGTTTGGGGTTTTGGTTTGTTTGATTGGGGTTTTTTTCTTTTTTGAGGGATGATAGATTTATTTGGAGGTCCGGGGTTTGTTTTACTTTTTTGTGCTTGTTTGGGTATTTGAGGGCTATGTGTGAGTTCTTTCTTTCTTCTTTCTTTTTTTCTTTTTTTTTCAGAAGGCACAGAAGAGCAGACCTTCGTGATTTGGTTCAGTTCTTCCCTCGCTATAATGGACTATGTAAGACCAAAACTGACATCCTCCTTCAATCAAGGTTACAAGGCTCTTCTGAGTTGATTCTAACATTAAGATTATAATTATTACTACTCCTGCTACTGACATTCTGCACTGAAAGTCACTAAGAATTGAAACTGTTCCTATCTCTTTCAGATATAATTTTGAATTGGCAAGTCTTTGAGTTGACTGACCAAAACCTACCTGAAGATTTCGTTTCCATTATTAAAATATATGCAAAGCATATGCTTGGGTGAAATTATTTCACTTTCAATGCTTTTGTTCCTTCTAATTAAGCATAGGTCTCAATGCCAACAAGTAAATACAGGTTATAATTGAACATTCTTTTGCTATCTGGTTTTTTTATTTCAGTCATACTAATAAGGTCACTAAGTGTCAATGGCCACAATGCAATCAGAAAAAAGATCTTGGTTAAGTACATTCACAGAAACACTGATGTGCTTTTCTCCGCACAGTGACAACATTGAACTTCAGGTGCCTGAGAGGTCTGCATTAATTATAGTAAACACCATTAAGGACACACAAGACATTTAAAAAATTTATTTAAGGGTGGAGTGACAGTGAATAATACACCTGATTTTATCACAACTACTTTTGTCAGCAAAAAGAATAAAGCATCAAATATGGGAAAAATTTATGGCAGATCTAGAACCATAATAAGAATTTTATTTTGCAGAATATTTGAATTTATTACTATATGACAATTGGCATCCTCAGAGGTGAGGGAAGGAAGCAACTTCACACTAATAATAAAGGAATTAAATCAATGGTTTATGTAGATGTGTGTGGATGTGTTCACAGTAGTGAATATACGCCTACACACAAATGTAAATCTCCAGTGGTGCATGTGCTTAGATTGCTGCAAACCTACCAAGATGTGGTAAGGGATTTTACATGAACACTTGTTTTCTTGTCTCTGTCTAATGCTTAGAGTTCCAGTAAGATAACAGGAGGCATATGGGGTTCCTATAATTGAGAATAAATATGGTTTAATTGGCAATTTAAAAAGTTTATTTTACGTCTTGTATTTCAGATATCTGTTCATATTTGGATAGAATGATTGGAGACAGTAGCAATCCAGTTGCTGTGTTAGAAACTTATATTTAACTTTGTTGATAATTTTAGCATCAAAGGATATCAAATATGTGTGCATTCAAGTAAGTGGCAGCAATGTCAAGTGCTTCATTTAAAACATCCTGCTAATTATAAAACTGATTAGAATATTGATTATTATTTCTTTAACAATTTAAGGGAGTTTTACTGTTACAAGTTCATCTTAAAGAAAAACATATTGCATATTGCCTACAGCACTAAGAAATTATTATTAAAATGCTAACATTTATGAATTTTACCTAACAAGAACTTACTATACGCAATATATTGACAAGTATAGCAACACAAAAAAATTACTGATTAACAAAACTGGGAGTTAAATGTTGCTTAAAATGAGAATGGGCAAAGAATGACTGATGTACATATACACATACACAAAGGAAAACACATCTTTGTTATTATACAACAATTAATTACATTTTAAAAATAGTAAAATTATATCAAAACATAGCTGAGATTTGCCAGTGGGGAAAGAAGAGCAGAAAGTTACAGATGAAAACTTGGAAATCTTCAATTTTTTTGCATGGATAGGTAGCCATGATTCAACAAAAGCCAAGAAGAAAGAAAAAATGTCTAAAACTTCATTCTAATTCACTAGTAATTTCCTTGGTGTGAGAATAAGTATATGAAGCTAGTTGCAAAAGCAAGTGAGATATGTAATGCTGTTGTAAAATTCATGTTGGTGAGATATTTCATTAGCTATTACAAAGACATCAGGGAACACCTGGCTGCACTTGCTGCTATGTTGCTGTTAAGGATACTTCAAATTATATTGTGATAAAAATGTTTACCATACCACTGGCATGCACATGTTGCTGGTAAAGACTAAATTGAAAAAATAAATACAAAAGTATTTTTCTAGAAGCGGATCAGGATGTGAACTTTATCTGAAAAATTATTATCTCATAGGAGCCCTAAGTTTAAAAAGTTTATAGGATCTCTCTGGAATACAGTTAACTTACCCCTTGGCAAACTTTATAGTACTGTCATTTGCATTTGCAGCAAGAATGCTGCTAATGACACACCAGTATTTGGGCAACTACTGAGCTATGCCTGCTCAGCATCCATTCTGTCTGTTAAAACCCCAACAAGGTTGATAGGTTGGGTATGGGACAGAGATTTGGAGGGCAACAAAGAGATATTCTGTGCCATATGGTGTTGAGGTCAGAAAGAAGAGACAAGAGACAAGGGAGGAAGAAGGCTTTTTAAATTAAGATGATTATCTTTCGAAGTAACATGTATGAGAGCCCTGCTTCCCAGGCTGGACATCACCAGCTGAATGGAGATAGAGAATATGCTTTGCTGTTTCTATGCAAATGCTTTGCTTTTTCTCATAAAAGTTCCCTTACTGGAATCCATGCTGTTTTCATCTTATTTTCTCCTCTTCTGGGGTGACTTTAGGATGCTTGTGTTCCCAGTTATCTGGTCTGTTTATGCTGGATATTGAGTTCTGCACCTTTAAGACTGGTTCTGTAGGTATAGAAAAAGGGATTACAGGCGACCCCATCCCTGATAAGTCACAGTTATACTAATTACCAATGAAGAGGAGTAGCGTTGTCCTTAATGTGTCATAACTATGATTAATAAAGGTAAGTGTGATAAAAGGGGAGGGTTGGCTTGTCAGGAGGAACCTGGAGGAAGAGGACCTTGAGGAAGAAGGAGCGTTCTAGAGAGACATTAAGAAGAGCAAATCAAGAAAGAGAGTCGCTGCTGTAAAAGATCTGCTGTGAGGTCAGTCTGGATCTGGTGGAGTTAGAGCCTGCAGTCACAGTCAGGCTAGGTGAAAGCTGGTGGTCAGAGTTTGCACGCTAATATTTGCAGTCATAGTCCAGCAGGAGATAAGCCAGCAGTCAGAATCTGCAGTTGGACCATAGAGTAGGAGCTTGCTGTCATTAGTCAGGATAGGTAACAGCCAAGCTGTAACAACCTTTTCACGCTGTTAAATGAGACTCTGTGTCTTGGCTCATTTTTACCCTTGTCCTGAGGTCTGCTGCAACATGGTTCCGAGAGTGAAGGGGGAGAGAAGCGTGCGCTTTGTTTTCAGAAACTGTGCTTGTTTCCCCGCGTCCTTCACAGTTTTGTCTGCAGAACGGATATGTGGGAGAGAGCTTTTCTTTGCTTTTAGCTAGTTTTTAGCTAGCTCAGGCAGTTCCCCAGACTGTGTCTTCTTTGTCTTTGAAATGTTTATACCTGGTCTGGACTTGAAACCCAGAAAAACACTGGGAGCTCACACCTGTGACGCACCAGATGCTGCATTCCAGCACCAGAGGGACTGATAAGAGACTGAGCGAGCTGAGTTTCACTCCACAAAATGATTTTCTGAATTTGCCACCTCTTCAGAACAACAAGGGGTTTTATTGCTTAATATTATTTATTTTTCATGCTTTTGAATACTTTGCTTGTTAAATAAAAAGTTTTCTTCACTTTTCTCCAAGGAAATCTTTTCCTGAACCAGTTGGGCGAGAGACCACTTGAATTTGCTTTGTGGAGGGACCCCATTCAGAGGTTTCATCCCAAATTTGCCCTAAACTAGACACTTCCGCATGTCCTGCTTAGGAGGGGGAGTTAGAAATTGTCTTGGCAGACACTTGGTGGCCATCCAAGGTCAACCCACCACAGTCCTTTCCTGGCACTCAGTGTGAGACAGTTTTGAATTTACAATTATAATAGTTATTAATTGGCAGGCTTGTGTGAGGGTCACAGAGTTTAATTGCTGCACTGCTCAGCTCTTTATTTTGCAGAGGTTGGAAACACTCTAATAGAAACAATGGCTATATGCTTTGCCTTGTCATTGATGCCTAACTCTGCTGGGGTAGCTTGGTTGAGAGCAGGATGAGAGCACATATCCTTCTAACTCAAGACTGATGTGGGTATTTTTGATGCTTGGGCTCATAAGGCCCTTGATCACTTTCAGGAGAGTTGCTTAATACTATTCACACTGTCAGCTTGTTGTCAGGTTCATGAATCCAATGCCATCCTGATGAGAGCACAGTTTGAGGAGATATGAAAGCAAAACAGGAAATTAGGCAGATGGTTACGGAATGGCAGGGTGTGTGGAAGTATTTGGTAGGTGTTTCAGGCAGTTATCACCTCACTGGGCGAGTTACCACCATAAAGTGGGTTTTGACATCTTAATCAAGCAAATAACCTCATGCACTGCCTGGTAAAAGGATATCTTGCCTTCCCCAATAAAACCCAACAGCTTCTAGCACCATTTTCAGGCTTTGGGGTCTATTGAGCCACAGATCAGTTTTATTGTAGTGGGTGATTGATACCCAGGCTGCCTCTAAGCATTTTGACTGAAACAGAGATCCAAACTACAATTAAGAACATCAGTTGAGACAGGAACCCAAACCTGAACTACAGGAGCCGTACAACTAATGGAAAAGATCCAGCGGACATGGAGGTTGATAGATTCATAAAATGTATGTCCTTTCCGGGGGATTATGAAATTGACAGAAAATAAAACAGAGGCAACCATTTGCAGTCTCTGGAGGATGTTCCTGTCAAGCATGAAGGCAAGGCATATATTCAAGGAAAACCTTGTGAATTACCAAGAGAAGTGGAATACGACTGGGAAAAACTTCTAGTACCTGAAAAAATCAGTGGTGCTGAAAGTCTTCTACAATGACCTAGATGAAAACAAGGTCTCCAAAGATCCATCTGACAGCCTGTGTGCATAGGCCATGTGGAGGCTAGTCCAAAAAGTACCAGCTATCCAACAATTTAACAACATGTATTGCCCTGATTTAGATATACTATCTATGGAAAAGAAATCTTCCTGGCTCTGAAACCTTGAAAAAATCTCACCTTTCTTTGCCCCTGGGACAGAGGACAGCATCTTGGCTGTCAGGGATGCCCTCCCTGAAAGAGGGAGTCACAGACACATACTTCATTGTCCTCTCTGGCTCTTTCTGTAGGACCAGCTGGAGAACTTGAGGAAGTTAGATGGCATATATACCTTTAACCAGGAAGCCCATGTACAAAAATTCAGGGGTAAGACACCTGCTAAGAAGAGACCACCCGAGAAACCCATCAGTTTAAACTTAGTGTTGAGAGGTAAAAAAACAATATCTAATAACTCAAATGCAGAAAAAAGCCTGAATTTTCTGGAGAAGAGACCTCTGGTCTGGCAGTGCAAGGGTCAAACAGTGACTGTGAATGGGAATACAAGGATTCTGTCTTTGAGCAGGAGGAGGAAAGGAATGAGTGGGAATATTAAATTGTGTTAATTCTGTGCATATGGGACGCACAGAAATAAAAGGCTTTGTTAGGCACAGGTACACAGTGTACACAGATCAGAGTTCCATGTATCCTTCGCATGGACTCCTTCAGCAAAGGGTACTTCAGAGACACAAGTTACCAAGAAACTTTTGGTATAGTTACCAAAAATATAAAGATTGAATAACTATCTTACCTGATCTCTTGGAAAGTCTATCTGTTGAGGCCTTGTTGTGAATTAAAGAACAGCAGGTGCCAACTGCCACCATGATGATGCACTAATGGCAGTGTCACACCATCCAAGACTTTCTGATTTCCATCACAACTTGATTTATCAGCTGGACTGCCAACATAATCAGCAGGACTTGTTCACACTTTAGTAGTCCCATACAGCCAGTGAAAAATTCTGGTGGAAGTTGAGGTTAACAGTGGACTATTGTGGCCTCACTAAAGTCTTGCTCTGGTGTTGCATTCCAGCATGGGGAACAGTGATGAGTTCTTTGAATAATGGATGGTCAGGAACAAAATGAAGCCAAACAAGGCAAGCCTTGTTTCTGAGAACCACTTATTGTTAACAAAAACGAGAAGAAAAAGGAGTCACCTAGACTCAAGAGGGCTAGAATAGACAGAAAAGAAAGAAGGAAAATGGAAAAGGACTGCTGGAGAGGGAAGATAGAAAGAGCAAACAGAGGGAAAGGAGGATGTTCCCACCAGCAAGTCAGGGAATGCTGTCGGTGTCCAGGGGCCGGGAGAGTGCCCGCTGTCCGCAGGCAGAGCCCAAGGAGCCCACATGGCCCTCAGACAGGCACGGCTCCTGAGGCGATGGCACCGAAACGCACTGAGTGGGTGGTCGGAGGGGAGGCCCAGGACTGTGGACAGAGGCATGGTGGCCGGCAGGATCGGGGCAGCAGGGCCAGGCAAGGACGTGGGGGTGAAGTGGCAGGTTGGCAATCAGGGACACAGGGAGGCAGGACAAGCACCAGGGCGAGCAGGAAGCAGCCAGGGCAGGAGAGCCAGAAGGCAGGCTGGGCCCAGGGCAAAGGAGGGAGCGAGGCAGCCAAGGAACAGCAGCGGGCCCCAGGGAGCAGCGGCGCTGAGCCGTGATGCAGTTAGTTTTTATATTCCCCCTGGCCTTTCCCAGTTTGGGGACTGCCCATGAACAGTCTGTCCCATTGGTCTGGTCCAAACTTTCTTTACCACCCATGGGTGGAGGTCTTTTTGCAGCCTGACTGGAGAAGCTCCTGCACAGTGTCTCCTTCTGACTGCCTCAGGTGAGGTGTTGCCAGAATCTCCCCACACACAAGGCTTCTTCACACTGCCCCTTGCAAGTGGCACCAGTGCACGGCCTCACCCTTCATGGCTCTGACAATCCTGACAGCCTTACCTGAGGCAAATGGAAATGGCTGAATCAAAACTAAATGGGCTTCTCACATGTGACTAGGTGTTGTTGTGCCACACACACTTTAACAGGAAGTCTGCCAAGTTGTACATGACAATTGGTGCTGTGTGTTTCTCGAAATTCCTTTGGCAGCTGAGTGCAGGCCATTCTTCTCTTTTACATGGAATAGTATTGGATATACCTGGAACTGGCTGTCTAAAGGGTTGAAGCACAATCCCACCCCTTGTCATGGAAAACTTCAACCTGCACTGGAATAGAAGAGTCAAAACAGCTAGCAAAAGAAAAACACTCAAAAAACCCCACCTGTGTTAACCTGTTTATAAATCTGGTCTTACTTCTTTACAATCTGGCTTCAAAAATGTCATAGACTTCCGACTTTTGTCAGGATCTTAAAAGTTATTACCCATTTATCCAGAAAGAATATTAGTATGTTGTGCTGGTCTTGGCTGGGACTGCTAAGCTCTGACTCTTCATAGCAGCTCATATGGGTCTCTGTTCTGGAAACAGTGTTGACAGTTCAGGATTTCAGTTACTGGTGAGCATTGCTTGTATGATAACACACAACTTTTCTCACTTTTACTCTTTTGATTCTCTTCCCTTCCCACTGGGAGTGCATAAGTGAGCATCTGTATGGGGCTTGGTTGCTGGCCTGGTTTAAACCATGACAGATGTACCTACAGAAAAGCTCAGTGTCGTGGGAGAAGCAGGCACAGAGATCTGAGCAAGGTTGTTATGCTGCTTTCTTTTAGCTTGAGATAACTCAATTGTTTTTTCAGAGCACTTCTTCAAAAAGCAGATAACCGTAAACAGATAATTCAGCAATGTGGGTTTCACACTGTTTCTTCATTTAATCTCAGTAATATCAGTTATAAATGTGTTGACACATGTTGCCAATAATTTATACAAGATAAGATATGACAGATGAAACAATCATATGTGGGAGAAATTCTGTGTGTACAAGTGAAATCACGCAGTTTGAAGTAAGAATTGGACATACAAGGTGTACTAAAAAATGTAAAAGTAAATATATTTTCATATTACCTTTCCTACACCCAGGTTTTGATCTTCTATAGAAGCTTCTTACATAGAACTTCTTACACTTCCTTGTGAAGCAGATCTAAGTCCAGTAGGAAAGGAATAAGATTTATTTCAAAATTTGCTGGTTTAAGATTCCAGTATTAATTTATGCTGGGAGTTCAAAAAGTCCAAGATAGCATCTATTAACCATTTATAGATATATTGGGTTTACATGGCCTGAGTTTTGTTATTGGGGATTCATAGAGGTGGCTTCTGTGAGTAGCTGCTGGAAGTTTCCACCATGTCTGGCAAAGCCAATCCCTAGTGCCTCCAAAGATGGACAGGCTGCTAGCCAGGGCTGTTTGGTTTATGACTATTAATGTGTCATTGTTATAAGGGTGTTACTAAGCTGAAGTGGAAGAGTTCTGTCTTGGATTACTTATTCAACAATTTAGTATTCCTTATTTATTTTGACATTCCCTCCAAATTTAGAATCAATTTATACACTTTTAAAATGTAAATATTAGTCACAGTCAGTCAATATTGTATGACTAAAATAGGAAAGTTTGACATGTTGTAACTTTGGAAAGGATTAAATTTTGATGTATCCATAATTTCTCTTGAGGTAACATTTTAGGATTTCTTGATAAGAACACATTTAGGAATTTCTTTTTTGTGTATGTGCAAGTGGATTTCTAGCAAGTGGAGTCCTTGCAACTTTGGCACATTTATTGTGGAGGATTTTCCATGTAACTGCTTCCTGGAAAACCAATTCACTCTTTACTGGGTCTGGGAGCTAAGAAATCAGCCTTAGCATGTTAGTGAAGACTCTGAGTTAAGTGTTGAGGTTTTTCTTGGAGACACCAAGGGAACAAAGGGGCTCAAGACAGTCTGCAGTTGTTACTAGACTTGCACACACAAATTGCCATCATTGTAACGCAGCATTTTCATGATATCCTTTTTTAAAAAATGTTATAACAATATAGATAATTTATGTCACATATACAGACTTTGAAAGAAGAAATCTTATCTGAATGTAATTTATTTCTGGTATTCTAACTTATTAGTATTGCAACTATATATTAGGGAATTATCACCTAGAGTTATACTAAATATAATACCAGTCTTGGCTCCTTGAAACAAGAGGTTGAAACAGTACTTTTTCTGAACAGATTTAGTCCAATGTCTATGTTTTTTCCCTTGGTAGTTATTTTTTTTACTTAAGCATTCTATTACTAAAAATTGCTATGTCCCTGAAATGGAAAAAACATGTAATTTCAACATATGCCAGTAATAACTAATAAAATAAATTATCAGCAATGAAATAACGCAATTTGGGAGTATAATGAATCAGTCATACAGAAATTACTGGATAAAATTATTAAAAAAATTAATAGACCAAATCAGTAAATGCTGTGCTATGAAGTACTGGATGATCTCTCCAGACATGAGTAAACACATTATCCCTAGTCATAGCCCAGCATGATTCATGGTAAAAGCCTTCATCCAAATTTCCAGGGAGTAGTTATTTAAATCATACTCTAGTAAACAAAAAAATATTAACTGAAAAAGTAGTGAGAGATAATTTTAAGTCCTAAACAAGAACCTCAGTTCATATTACCGTCATTCTGTAAGCTTATATTTTGCCATATTCAAGTGGTTTCTAAAAATGTATGTTTTGAGGAAGCAGATTTTCTTATGAGCTGAATTACAAAATAGAATATCTATCTGAAAATTTTTGGTATTACATATGCATTGTTTCCATTGTTTCAGGAGGTCAACTAATATATTTAAGATTTATCCTTTCTAAGCATTCCCTTTTTTGTGTTAGTATAAGCATTATTACTTGGTTGTAACTTTTTAAGTTGTACATGGAAGTACACAAATCATTCTTTTCACCTAGTGTTAGTCTATTTAAATCTGAGGGAGATCAAGCAGAAGAAAGAATGATCAATGAGAGAGGAAAGAAAATGAAAAAATCCTCCATCTTCCACAATCTCAATTGAAAAATTTGCATCTTAATTGACAAAGTGATGAATATCTAAAATAAATGTACATGACCTGAAAATATTTTTTTCATAATTAAAATTTTCAAGAAACAAATTCTGAAACAGAAGTTTCACTTACTGAGGAGGTTTAATCATATAATGTTATTTACTGAGCTTATACTTCTTAGTTGGGTTGATAATACCTATATTAGTTATTCTTCTACTAGGTTTTCCAGCCGATTAAGACCTTGTGAAATCTGCAACTTTTGGATACTTGGGTTTGACCTCATATTTTTAATGTCTGCTCATTTCTTAGTGAAACAGTTACAGAGGTTTATTTTCTTAAGGGCAGGTAAATTGAATGGAATATTGTATACAATGGATAACACTCATACTGGATTTCTTTCACTGTTTCTGAAGAGAGTTGCAAATGTCATTATTATTAGTTTACCAATATCTAAGGCTGTTTTCCAAACTTAAGCACATGGCATGATAAATTGCTATTTATCTATCTAAAAGGTAATTTTTTATACTAAAGGTAACTTTTCTAGGGAAGACTCATATTGCTCCACAGTGCTTGAAATATTAATAAGGCCTAATCTGTAAACCTTCTATGTCTAAAATTATGAGAGGAAGAAACATTAAAAAGTTAAAATTCCCAAAGTTGAAAAAATTATTTATATTAATAAGGAAAGATTATCTGATTTGGAAATGAAAAGGAAATCCTCTTGAAAAGCATGGAGAGAGATCTGGAAACCTAGGGATTCAGAATTGCTGGAAGAGTGATTAGTGTTTAAGAATTACAGTTCAAATTGCACATTACATTAGAATACAGAAGTTTACTCTATATTTGAGCAGTGAGATGTCTTTAAAATAAAAATAAATTGGAAGAACCTGGCTGAATCTAGGTCAATATCTGAAGATACTGTTCACATCTTCTAGATGGCTGAACATGAGTAAGCTGCTTAGCAGAAAAAAATAAGCAATTAGAAAAGTGTTATAATACAGAAGAAAAAAGTTTCTACCCGTGTACAAGAACTTTATGGATTTTGGAATACGTTAGTTTTAACATTTAAAAGCAACAACCCAAACACAAAAATTTCATACAAACATATAAAAAATAAACGGAAGGAGTCAGAAATACAGTTTTGCACTCCTTCTGAATCTCTAATGTGGCATCAGAGTTGAATCTCAGAGCCTGAAAAGGAAAATATTGAGAATTCTGGGATGACGGAGCACAGAGCCAATGTATGTGGTGCTGGAATTGGCCATAGTTAGAATAGCAGAAGAGAAGCAAAGAGAATAATAAGGCAAGCTCATTTTTATGATTTATCTCTTGAAAACAGACTCTAAATTCTAGGTTCTTTCATAGAATTCTTTATAAACACCTAAGCCATGATCTGGTATCTGTCACAGATATTTTGTATTTCACAGAACAAATGAACATTCCTGAGGATTATGTGAGAGAAATCTAGAGAGATATATTCTTGACATCTCTTTTTCCCCCTCCATTTTTCCTGAAGCATAAAAGATCATGCAAATATTTTTGCTAAAAAAAGGGCAGATTTGGGTAAACCAGGAAGATTATGAATCCTTTGGTTCTCAAATTGCTGTGTTTGGAAATGTTTGCTCCATAATTTCGTTTTTTCCTTCCAGCCTGTACATACACTTAACTCTAATCAGTTTTTGAAGTGAACTCTGCTCTATGACATTTTTAAAAAAAAAATCTTTTTCCTTTAGGATTGCTGCTAGAAGGTTTTGATATCATGTAATAGGAGAGTGTTGTGGCTGTAAATAATTCTGTTTAGATTTCATTATATTTTCTAAGTATATTTAGTAAATTTTCAAGTTCATTGATTCTCTGAGATAAAAAGGCTTTTAGCTGGCAGAAACTTATTACACGAAGGTTTCTTATTCCTTTTTTATAAGTATCTTGTTTTGTGAACCAAACTACCTCCTTTTGTACACTGGACCAATCTGATTCAATTTTTGGTTACAGGAAAATTAGGGACAATACTTAAGTGCAAAATGTCATAGTATTGTGACAGTAATTGCAGCTAGTGAGATCTGACTTGCCATTTATTCAGCTGATTATCCATTTATCATTTTATACTTGATCCTTACTTTATCTCCAGAAAAATATTAAATATTTGGGAGTTGCATTGATAAAAAGTGGGGGAAAAAATTTATCATTACAGATCATATTTTAAATAGCATTTCTTTAAGTAAATGTCTCATTCTGTCAGTTTTTCTCACTGCGTAAAATGTCATAGCATATGTACTGTATCCAAGCTATTTTTCTTTAAGTCCAGTTCTTCTGTTCATAGTGCAGTTCTTTACCCAGTTTAATCCCTGTATGCACATGATTATTCTTTATACATATTTTTCTTTGTTATTATCTTGAGAATTTACATAATAATAAAATTCCATATGAGAAATCTTGAAAATAGGAGTCATTGTGTATATGGGTCTTTGGTTACTACTTTGTGTAATTTTTGACCTTTATATTTTTTAACCTTGACCTTTTTATGTTTTAAAAAGGCTATCATTTTTAGCATTAGACTTTCTCCTTCTCATTTTTTCTAAAAAATTTGGATTCTGAATAAATTTTGCCTCCAGGCACGGTATTTTTTCTTTTTTTATTTTAGGTTATTGGTTTTGTTTTCTCCTCATTGTTCAGGTGAGTCAGATTTTCATATTTTAAAATGTTATATTTTCTTAAATGACACGATTATATTATAGTAATTTTGAATGTCATTACAGAACATGAACAGGTTTGGACCCTAATCAGGCATTTTTATTTTCATTTTTGTGAAGCACTGCTTCAAGTAAGAAGAACAAAGGCTGAAACAGATGTTTGGGCACAACATTTAGCAGCAGCAAGATGAAAGGAGCTAGGGTAACATTACCATTTGTGATGGTAATGTCAGAGACCAGTAAGAGAATTAAAAGTAACTGCTGTTCACAATACATTTAGAAAGTGTGGTTCTAACTTGAGGAATCATCAGTTTTGAGGACTTGCTTGCTGTGTAATTCTTTCCTACCATCCTATGTAGCCAATGTTTAGTGACTCAGATGATTCTGAGAGAACTTCTTTGACAGACCAGTGAAAAAAGTCAGGGCTGAACTGAAAAACTGGGAGTGAGGAAAGATTTTTTTAGTCCAAGCTCTCATGAATTCATCTCCATTTCTCTTCAAGAAAAAATAATAGTTTTAAGAATTCTTAATGGAAGTGGAATTTTTAATTAATCTGGATAAAACATATTATTTCTATTAAGAAATTTTTAGCAAATACAATCTCAGGAAGAAGAAAAGTAAAAAGGAAATTGGAATGATCAGCCAAGTTTTGACATTTTTCAGAAAAATATTCACAGACAAGGATTTTCCTATGGATTTAGACAGCTCAGTGTACAGAAGACCTTTATTTACCTCACATCTCTGTCCACACACCCAGGAAGAGGACTCTAATCATCAAACTATATGGTATTTAGGGTTGAATTACTCAATCTTTTTTATTAATCTTGTTCTATTCTGGATATTTGATTTTTGAATATAGTATTTTAATATTAATTGGACCAGAGACTTACATACAAGTATCTCAGCTCTTAGCTGACATTCCTGGAAATGAGAGAGGCATTTCTCATTTGGAGTTTTGTGTGGTTTTTTGTAGTCCATCACATTTTGAAATAAAATTCAATGTCTTAAAAAAGAAGCAGCAGAAGCAACAGTAGGTCAAGCTACTTTCTCAATGCCACTGAAGCATGCTAGTCCCAGTGAACAACATGTCGGAATGCCAGCACTTCCAAAGAGACTTTGGATTAATTCAGTTGATTTGATTCTAGAAAGTACTGAACAAACCTCAGAATGTAACATTATTTGAGAGATACTTAACAGGAAACCCAAGATCATGCATAGTGTCAAAAGCAGTGCACAGAATAAACATGGAATGTTACATAAGCAGGATGTTAATCTATTCTACCTTTTATTTCCACCCCCTGACCCCAGTGTTTTTTTTACTTCTACTGACCAATTCTGATTTATTTTAAATTATTAACTTATTATCTTGCCAGGGCAGAGAAACTTCTATCTAGGTGGACCCACAAAGGGTTCAAGCATATTATTACTGTCACTAGGCCCTCCCTGCACCATGTATTAAGTTCAGTTCCTTTCCAAATCATTAGAATTTCCCCACTGGTTCCTGATTCTGGTCCTTTATCTTCTCTATTAGGAGGCCAGCTATTATGAACGTGTGGATTAACTTTCTCTGGCTCCATGCAAGAACGTTTAGTCTGAATTCAGCACCAGCATTATTTGTTTCTTCTCTTCAACTACAGAAATGAAGCAATTCTTTTCAACTCCTAAAGAAGTCTCAAACAAGGCAGCAAGGGGTGAATAGTATCAGTGTGGTTAGCCATTCACCAATGTCCAAACATCAGATGTCTCTTATTTTCATTTATCTTAGTTGCATGTGGAGATTGTATCTCAATAAGAAACATTCTCAGGTCTACCAATAGATGGGGCTACAGATTCTAGGTTTTTAACGACATTTTCAGCTTTGTTTTTATTTTGTTTCCCAAGGTTAATACTGGTTATGATCATTTATTCTCATTTCTGTTAGATGTATTTCCTTCTGGCCAGTGAGTATTAGTTCAAGAGATTTATTTTGTCTGGCTTCTTTTTTTTTTAATCAAAAGACATCCTGATAATATACTAAAATACATTTTTTTGTATTTAATCTCCCTAAACAGATCTGCGGCATAGAATAAAATTGACTTCTGAAACCACCCACAGTATTATTCTTTAACTTGGTATGCTCATCTCTTTCTTCTATTAACTCTATGAATGCCACACTATTTTTTGTCACTTTGTAGTTACATCCCACCACATATCTGATACATAAAGGAAAATAATTCCCATCTGCTACTTCAGTATTTAAAATAAATGTAATCTCATGGGCAAAGCTTTCAAACCTTCATTGATTTATCCAGTCTGCACCTTTCTCTCATGGTCCCTCTTTGTGTCTTCAACATGATGATGAAACCTTTCACAACCTGTCAATTTTAGCTAAATAAAATACAGTCAAATGTAACTTGTGGTATCAAACCGTATCTATCACTTGTGGTAAATAATTGCAAATGAGGTTCCTCTCTTAAAGAGATGGAATTATGTGATTAAAGGTTGCATTGTGTTCCTATGCAATAATTCTTATTTTCTTTTTGGACAGCTCACTCGTCAACTACTAATAAGAATTTATTTATCTGAAATTTTCAGTCTTGAAAGTCTGTATGCTAGACAGTCCTCTGATTTAACAAGCTGCAAAATTAAAGTATCTACAAAACTCTTTTACAGTCAGATTTTTTTTTATAAATAACACTAAGTTCTGGTCAGGGCCTCCTAAACTTATTTTTAACAGTTCCCTACACTTTTGGGTTTTTGATAAAAGTCTTAAATACTTAATCCTATACAGTTCTAAGTTTTCCTGTAGATTGTTGGAGCACAACATCTTTAATTTTACTGCTCATTACAAGGATGAAATAATAGATTTGAAAATAATTTATAGGAATTAAAAAGCATGAGTTTAGGCACCTGCACATACACATTGTGTATGTATAGGCCCCTACTTCTCACAAAAACTCGTTGAAATGGAATAATAA
>VWYI01034120.1:0-37871 GCA_013399455.1 Anthoscopus minutus
GAACAGCCCCAGCTCCCTTAGCCTTTCCTGGTGAAATGCTCCAGTCCCTTTTTTGTCTTTGTCAATCTCTGCCAGACCCACTCCAGGAGCTCCCTGCGTGTCTTGTACTGAGGAGCCCAGAACTCATCACAGCTCTCCAGATGTGCCTCACTAGGGCTGAGTAGAGGGGCAGGATCCCTCAGCCTGGGACAATGCTCCTCCTGACTGATACAGCATAATATCAGCTCATGTCGTTTGTATGTCTCTCCTCAGCTTCTCAGAAAGAAGAGAAAGAATTGAATTTCTGGTTCTATAACACTGTTGTGATGAGGTCTCTCTAATCTCCTTCCCACATTGCAATTATTTCTCAACTTTCCTTTTCATTTGGTAGATACTCTTAAAATTAGAACAGTGTTTCTAACAGGTCAATTAGCAGGCCACTTGACCACTCAGGTGGAAGAATCTTAGAGGCGTCTGCCGACTGGAGGTTAAATATTAACCACAACCTAGAAATTCAGCACTCACTTCATTAATCCATTTGAAACCATCTGTCATTAAAAGTTGCAATATGTGACACCACTTTTTTTCCCCCTTTGGCATCTGCCAATTGCTTTTAATCTCAGGAAAATGTGTTGTTAAATTCAGTAATTTTGTAGCTGTGCTTTTTGTCAGTTTAGATATCTTGGCTGATATTTATTACAATTGCTTTCATTGAAGTAGCTCCCTTTGAAATCTTTTCTCTATGGCAGTAAACAATTCTTCCTTGGTGTCATTTTTCTTGTTGGGATGGACTGTTCTCAACAGCAGTAGGCACAAAGCTGTTGTCCCTAGGAGACGCTCTGGGGGGAAAAAAAGAGCAAAACAAACCCAGCCCATACGGTCTCATCCTGTGCAAAATGTGTTCAGATTCCCAAAGTAGCATGGAGGGGGTATGGAAGAAAATACCTTAAATATGCAGAAAGATGCCCATGCAGGTTGTGGTCCATTCCTATAGGCATAGATGGGATGCAGAGAGCAGTAGGAGTGGTGAACCTTTCCTAATATGCAAGGTGAAAGGAAGATTGAGTACCGAAGCACATTCTGTAGTACTAAGGAGAGTACATCTGTATGTGCTTCTAGGATATCATGTTGTTACAGACTGAATGCCAGCCTCTATCTCTCTAGCTGTAGTAAGAAATTCAGCAGCTGACAATTTCATCTGTTGTTACCTATGGTGGTGGTATGAAAATGTAGAATACTTAGCTCTCAAAGACTTACTTTGACATTGATGGGTATAACTGCTGTGAGCAAAAGCACTGATAGACCATCATGGCTGCCTGAACAGGGCACACTTAGGCATCACAATACTTCTTAACATGCAGTAGCCTGCTTAGATCCTTCTGCATAGCTATTAAAATAATCTTTATTCTTCATCACAATGAGCAAGATGGACTCCTTCAATTTTAAGATATGTTCATTTATTACTTTTTCTCATTGTGCTTTGAAGCTCCTTTTAAGTAAGAGAAAGCTTAAGACAATGGCAGCCTTCTGAGAAATAAATTTTTAAAAGAGCATTAATCAGCAGTATTGGTTTTATTACAGGTCTTTTATATAGCCTAGAACAGCACTATAAAAGAAATCTTTCATTTCTTTTGTAAATGGAAATAGAGAAATTCTTTCTGTCTATATTTTACCCTCAAATTTCCATGCATATAATTGCAGTGGTAGTTTCCTAATTACTTGCTAATTTTTTTGATCCAAAATCCTGAATATATGCAGTCAGAACCCAGAGTATATCGCTATATGAGAGGAGCTCTAAAATTTCATTTCATAGGAATGAAGCAATATTTTAATGCTATAAGATATTTCTACTTTGATGAGGTCCCTATTCTTTCAATTGTATAGCAACTGTGTTTTTGTTTAAGTGTAATAATACTGTAGTAAAGCTGAATGATTTCAACTCCATTGTCAGGATAATGTTTTCCCATAGTACATCTTCTTATTAATCTTACACTTTGCTAAGGAGTAGTTTTTAATTGATAGTTGATTAACATACAGGTGTCTTAGTTTAGTAGCCATAGTCTGTGCTTCGTTGGGGCTGATGGAAATTGCCTGCTAGAGATCAGTACACTATTCTAACTGCACAGTTAGTGACAAGGGCAAATCTTTTCTGATGAAAAATTTGCAATTAATTGTTTTTTTGTTTTGTTATTTTTTTGTTTTTCTCTCTGAAGTGCTAATTGAAGCTCAGCAGTAAAAAAAGACCAGATTGACAGTGGTTAGTGCAAACTCACAGACACCTATATCCACTTCAGAAAATTTTACTAATCTAAACAACTTTCTTGGCTTTTGTTTTCCATTGCATCTGATTAATATCTATTCTATTTCACCAAACTGAAATACAATACTGTACAAAAAATGTAGGGTAAACTATTTCTTTTCAGCCAATGACTAGCCATGTGCTTATCAGCCAAGCAAAATACTGCCCATTAATGTGAATAATGCTTGTAGACTTAGTTTTGCACACTAATGTGTGGTTTCTTTTTATGTAGGTGAGCAGGCAGAGTGAGTCTTCTGAAATACATCTAACAGAGATTACTTATAAATTATTTTAGCACAGTTGTCCCAAATTTTTTAAGGATAGTAAGATGGACATCCCTTATGAAATATTCAGGAGAGATTTGTTGCTCTGTGAAGTTCTTTACTAGTTATTACTGTGTGGTAGCTCTATTGAGACATAAAATATTCGATATATGAGATTTTCTTGTCGCACTTCAGTACTCTAGAGCTTATTTAACAGCAGCTTGTGCAGAACCATTATGAATAAATATCTACTCCTGTGTTTGCATAGCCAATTCATATGAGCATAAATGAGAAGAAATGATAATTTTTCTGCTGGTTACTGCACTTGTGAGGAGTACTTGTTTCTATAGTAATTATTTTATTTCTTTGTCTCTATAGGATTTTAAAATATCAGTTCAGCAGTCGCTAAGTCAGTTTGTCTCTATAGGATTTTAAAGTATCAGTCTCATGATCAAGATGATCGATAACTTGCACTCTGAGTAATTCTAGGCGAATGAATATTCAGATGTGCTTGCAGAAAGGTGTGTTTGAGAGGAAGAGCACCTAGTGTAGTAATGCAAAGTGACCACAGGTAATGCACTTACATGGATGTGTCAGTTGCCTGTTCAATTGGCACACAAAACTTAAATTTGCTATTACAGTTCTAGGATAATTATGCAGCTCCCTGACACGAATGGGCTTGGTCAGTCCCAAAACAGAGCATGTTTGCTGTTGAAATGAAATGCAGTCAGTTGCTCTTGGATTCTGTTAATTAAGGCTGTCTCTGATGGCGTGGGAGAGAAATTGTAGATGAATTGTATAACTGCCTTTAGCTCAGGTCTGTTATAGTAATTACACATGGAAGTACATGAAGCAGAATGATTAATTTGTTGTGACTCAAGCCTCACTCTAGACTTGTGCTAAGGACTGTTTGGCATGAGCTATTGGCAAATGGGTACCTGGTTTATGGTAAATAGTTATGGTAAATTGTTATTTGGGCTGGGATGGCAAAAGAGACCAGATGTGATGCTAAGTGGAACCATTCCTTTAGGTGAAGTTGGGTGTACAAACTGGTGTGTCTTAGTTGTACTGATCTAGTGACCTAGCTAAGATCAGGAGGATTTTTTGCCTTTTGAATTACAATAGAATATTTCAATTGGAGACAACCTATAATCCCTTAAATATCTAAATGCCTGGACAGCTGAGGGTCAAAGATTGTTATTAGGGGCATTGTCCAAATTCTTAGATGCTGACAAGCTTGGGGCAGTGACCACCTCTCTAGGAAGCCTGAGCCAGTGCAAGACCACCCTCTCAGCAAAAAAATGTTCCCTATAGTGTTCAGTCTACACCTTTCCTGTTACAGCTTTCAACCATTCCCATGTGTTCTATCACTGAATACCAGGGAAAGGGGATCAGCACCTTCCTCTGCACTTCCCCTCCTCAGGAAGCTGAATATAGGGCAATGAGGTCACCCCTCAGTCTCCTTTTCTCGAAACTAGACAAGCCCAAAGCGTTTTGCTCCTCTCATAGGATGTTCCTGCCCTTTTCCCAGCTTTGTTTCCCTGCTCTGGACACATTTGAATACCTTCACATCCTTCTGAAATGCTGGAGCCCAGAGCTACAAATAGCACTCGAGGTGAGGTTGTACCAAAACTAAATACAGTAGGAGAATTGCCTCTTTTAACAGATTGAATTGTGTATAAAGAAGAAAACTTTGATCACATCTTAACAACTGCAAGGGAATCACCTTGCCATTATAGCACCTTATTGCAATTACAGACATAATAAAGTTACAGACATACCTAGGCAAACCTCAAAGCATGGTTAGACATCAACTCAGACCACATTTCTCAAGGCTTCGTTCAGTCTTGAAAACTTCCATGAAGGAAGATGGCACAGATTCCTTGGGGTACCTCCCTCATTGCCTGGTCACTTCACAGAGGGAAGTGCCTTCTTACAACCAGCCTGAACCTCTCTTGTTTCACTTTATCCCCACCACCTCACACTTTCCTGCTCTGCACCAATATAAAGGTCCTGGATCTGCCTCCAGGGGAGTCTGCTTGCAGGACCTGGTGGTTTGCCAGTGGGTTGGAAGATGTTTGAAGCACCATTTGGTTATTTCACCTGGGTCGCTCTCGAATGTTACATAATAGTAAGTGAAACAGCATTTGCATTGAACAGGATGCATTGAAGCATCCCTGAGTATTTTTTCTTTTTAAGTCTCAAGCTTTCATAAATTCAGATTTTATAGGAGGAATAAGCATGCAGTATTTTTTCTTTCTTCTAAGCACTTGAGTGTGTGTGAAAGAAATGAAAAATTTCATAGGGAAAACTTCCAAACCACAACAAACAAACAAAACCCAACAAATCCAAACCAAATCAAAAGTTTAAAAGTAAATTCTTATTTTTTTGCATTTTTAATTCCATTCACACTAGTATTCAGTCTGGATGTGAAGTGTGCATGACAGGGTGTCAGTGAAATGTCTCTCATAACAGAGGTATTAATGTGCTCACAACCAATGAAGTCTTAATGCTCCCCTTTCACATTTGGTGTACCTGAATATAAGGATGACTTTAAAATTAGGAGCTCAAGTATAGCAAAGTAATGATTGTTTTGTAGCTATTTACATTTTAACTCTCTAGATCTGTTTGTTCTTCAGTAAAAAAATGTACAGTCAAATAAGGAATAACACTAATTCCAGGGTTGAAGGTTTTATATATTTCATTATAAAGAGTGGTATTGAAAAGAGAGTGAAAGAAATTATTTTATGTCACACACCAGTGGCTGACTTCCTACATATGTTATTAATGAACCACAACTGTTCATATCAGCGCTGAATGTGGTACCGTGAGTTTTTGAGTTTACTTAGTAAATTCAATATCCGTTGGATGAGTTTGATATATAGCAATACATTAACTAAAAAAGTTATGAAACCGTGGAAATGTAAAATAGTGACATAAATAACCCTACTCTGATATATTTTTATGTGGATTTGAGTCTTAGACCTTAAGCTTACCCTGCAACAGCGCCTGGCTGATTTGCTGACAACCTTCCCCTCAAAAAAAGAGGGAAGTGATATGTGCACTGTGACCGTGTTTACTCGAGAATGCTGAAGTGTGTACAATAAGTAGTCTTTGAACACTTGTGAGCTCAAAGGAAAAAACAAAGATGCATCATATTAAAAAGAACAAATTGTTTTCACACAAGGGCACAGCAGGAGCCTCACTGTCCCCACCTACTTATTCAAATCTTCATGCATGTTACTGCATAGAACATGCTGGCCTATCTCTGATTGTTTGATTTGTACACAGAAGTTCATTCGTTGCATACACACACCAAATGACTGGAGCAATGCAAACAAAGAAAATGTGTATCAAACAGCCCCCACCCTCTTAATCATTTCAGTGGAAGTGAAAATATGGGGGTAGAAGATGATCTCACTTCTTAACATCTGGGCATCTCAGCTTAGACCTGGATGCTAATAGTTTAGATGTCCTTGAATCGAGTTTTTCCTTCCAGTCTTCAGCTGGCTGCAATTATATTTCTATCATCTTTATTTTTAATATGTGCTGATTTTTTATTTTTTAAAAATCTTATTAAATATGAAAGCAGAGGCAAGGAAAAACATCTGCTGTAGAAAATATTCTGAATTGCAGTTTAGAGAGCTTATGAATACCGTAGGCTTAACACTTGCACAAAACTGTGTGGGTGGCACACTGTCAAGTGCAGACAGTGGTGGGAGATTCCAGGATGAAAATCTTTTTTTAATGGTAGTGAAAAGATCAAAGAAAAATTATTTGGAGGAAAAAGGCTTGATTTGGAGGGAGAAAATAGCATGTTGGACACAAATTAAATTACCCTATGGATTTGGACAGATATGACATGATTAAGAAGCCATATAGTTAATCCACAAGGTCTTTAATAGAGCTCATTACCATCATGTGGGAGAATTCCTGCTGAGAATTTTGGGCTGATTAAATATTAACCTATGGATAGCTATGGAACTGGCATCTTATTTTTAAAATCTAAATTTTGCATGCCAATCAATGAACCAGGAAGGATTTGAAAATTCATCCATGTTTTTACTTCACCAGTGAATCCATGTGTTTTCTTATGCTTTTGTCATTGTTTTCAGCTCTTTCATTAGTGCTTCTACCTGGCTTTAATATTGCTATGTCTACCATCTGGGTCTCTAGCTAGGGCCCAGGAACTAATAACAGAAAGTGATAAATGGATGATTGGGCTGAACAAAATAAATATTGGGCTCTGACAGAGTGTAAAAGACTGTACTTGTTATCAGAACATTCTTCTGATTTCCAATATAAATTCCAGCTAATATGTGTGTTCCATAGACCTGCCAAATATGTTGGATTTGGAAAAAAAATTTCCTGCCAGTTGCTGTATACTTAGCCTGCCTGTCATTAATTCCCTCAGCCTTTTTTCCTGGAGTGATTGTGCATTTTACAGAAGTATAAAAGACAAGCCATTTAAAAAGCTTTTTGTGTATAAGATACTCTACAGGCAACTTATCTGCTGGAAATGAAGTGATTTTGTGGGACAATCTCTCCTGCACATAACATTTATGCCGCAGAAGTCATGATTGTGGAGATAGAGTTCTTATTTACTGATGCATTAATTAGACTGAATAAAAGCATGACTTTGTATATGGTTTAAAGCAAGCCAAGCAATTTTTCATAAAAACAATTTCTGTACAGTGGGGTAGAAAATTGTTTTTTCTGTCCATTTAAATACTTACTATTTAAATACCTTATTTCTCATAGTGAAAGTTGGACTCCAAAACATTAATGAGCTTATATTGTAGAAAAATGCAATCAGGAAACTTGAAACCTCTGATTGAAATGACTTTGAAACATTGAATTTATTTCTTATCCTCATTTTATATGCTAAGTTTGTATGTACAGACATACAAAAAATATTCTAACCAGAAATAGTATTTTCTCTGTTTTGAAAAAGTAGCATAAATTATTTGGATACCCATAGATATTTTTCTACTTCTTTTAACCACAAAATCAGTTAGTGTTATCTTTTCACAAAATTATTTTACTCTGAAAATGCCATGTTTTTAATTGAAAATATTTAGTCAAAGACTTTTCATCTACCTGCACTACAGACTTCACTGTTATACCCATTTCTGAGCCAACTAGATTTGTTTACCGATGTTTAATTTTTTAAAAAGGAGACAATATTTACCATATTTTGAATCATTTCAGTACACTGAGAAGACCTACTATTTTATTGATCTTTGCAGCAGTTTCATCACCAAAATATGGTAATGAAAACTTCTGTCAGAACTTTCACATTGGCACAGTACTGAATTATCTTGGACAGATTATGCCTATGCTGAAGGTGGCCTTATGCTGAATAGAAAAAATGCTTGACATCTGCAAAGTAATATAAGCGTAGGAAGTTAATATTCTCTGTAGCAGAGAATGCTACATGCCTTGATTTTGCTCATATGAGAAAATGTTCTCTGAAATAACTAATGAGGCACTTAAATTGTAATGACAGATGTGTCTCCAGGTCAACAACGTCCATGATCTGTGCACCTCATCAGACACACCAGCAAACAGGGGCTGAGCAACAAGGGGATGTCACCTAATGTAATTGCTGGCTGGGCTGTTGGATTTCAGCAGACTCTTAGCATTGCTTATGGGGAGAGGGATGATCTCCCAGATGTTGTGTTTGAGGCAGGGGCTCAGGGGCTGTGAATTGCCCACTGTAAAAACCTGCATTTTTCTGTCAGCTGGAGAAAGTCTAGGGTGATATGGTAGAGACAGAACCCCAAAAGTGAGGGAATAAATATACTTATATGGATTAGCATCGTGCAGCAGGAGACTCTGACAGACTGAGAGTCTTGGGGGCCTTGTCAGTAGGTCACAGGAGAGCAGGACCATGTGGCAGTCCCATGCACAGGAGATACAACCTGACTGCACTAAGCAGGCAACTTAGTACAGGAGCAGTGTGGTAGATAGGAACAGGCGACACGGAAGATCTCGGGATGTGACAGAAAGCAGCAGGACCCCTTCCCCCCTCACCTGAGTTATGCAATCACCCACAGTGGCATGTAACCCCTCCTAATCCCAGTGGTTTTCCATCCTCACTAACCCTACCTGGTTTTACCATCCCCCCTCCGACGTAGCGAAGTACCCCTTGACTATTTAGTTCCACCAGGTAAGGTAATAAACGCCATTTGACCACCCACCACATTGGTGTCAGTGTGTCTTTGGACCGAGTGACTCGGACAGAACAGAGGCACCGTGCTGTTCTCTGGAACCAGGTCGTCTTGCCTTCAAATCAGAAGGCAACAGAGCAGTTTCTTTGGGCTTTCACTGTAGCTATTTTCTAAATGAACTACTGCTGTATCTCATATCTGAGACTCAGGCTGAGTCCTGGAGACCTTTGACATGTACTGTGAGGTAACCCTTTTTCTCATGATGCTGCCTGCAGTGTTTCCTTCTAAGTAACTACTGAAATTACTAATTTAGTTTTTAGATCCTTCCAAGTGGAAAGATAAGAGCCAGAAATATAGATGTATTCTTTGTGTGTATTGCATACTAGATACTGTGGCCTGCAACACACCTGCTTAGGAAAGACCACCCACAAATCAGCTCTAAAGTCTCTGCTAGTTTAATTCATGAAGTCCATCAGCTGTCAGAATTTTTTCATCACTTGTTTTCAAATTATGGTGTTTCTAAGAAAAGTGAAACTTCAGACTCTTGCTTAAGCATTCACTTGAGCACTTAAACATTTTATAGGAGATTGGTTGTGTAAAGTAGGACAAGAAAGTGTCAAACATGCCAAATGTGTTCTACTTCAGAATTTTTTTATGTTTCTGAGGTACATCTCAGTTTATGTGGTAATGGTGAGTTCTGGCAGTCTCCTCCAGACTAATTTCTCACAGCTCCCTTGGGCACTACGCCACACTAATGCCATGGTGATTGTGACAAGGAGATTTTTTCAAGAAATGCTTTATTGTCTTTGTGGAATAACAGAAGTTATTGTAGATCAGCAATTTGTCAGGCTCCAGTGGCTATATTTTCAATAAGGCCTCTTCAAAATAGACTAAACTAGTATAAAATCTTAAAGGATCCCAGACAGACTGATGTCAAATTTTCTGCCAAAGAATGATATTTAATGAAAGTTTTGCTGTTTCACACCATAACACGGTTAATGTTTTGTAGGTGTGATCCTGATCTCCAAATGGATTAAATTTGTGTCATGGACATCATGGATCAGAATTTGTTCCTCCTGGCTTAGAATTAAAATATTAAGGAGAAGATTTTATGTAAATCCTCACTTAAGGGTGTTAAAGATTAAAGTGAGTTTTTATTAGCATAAATCTCTCATTCCCAGTTCCCTGGACTGAGCAAAGCTTAGCACAGCTGTGCATAGGTACCTTCTTTTAAGAAACAGCACAAAGAGATTTTATTAATTAATCTGAACTTCTTGGGGCAGCCAACCGTGAAAAGCAAATATGCCATGACTTTAGGCTATATGGTTCCTTGAGCAGGGAATTAGAATCATTGTGCGCTTGCTAGAGTGCTAGGAAGGTGCTGTAATAATTAAATCTTGTAAAATAATTCTAATCTTTGTTTGATCTTTCCCAACTCAGATAATCCTTTTTTGTTGTTCTTTAGTTGATATTCTTTATTTTTGAAGTCAATGCAAATTCAGGTATCTAAAAAAATAACTATTATTCAATGCTTTCATTAAATTCAATAGAAAGCGTAATCAGCCAGTACTCTTGAAAATGAAATTGTGCTTCATGAGAATTGGTAACTAAAATGAAATACCTTTAGTTGCACCATGAATCCAAGCTGGATATTTAAATAGAGGCTGGACACCAGGTGTCTATGTGGCATTTTGTGCTTTACAATTTTGCCCTCACAACCAAAAACCCAGGTCTGAAAATGTGGAGAGCGTTCTCAGATAGTGTGGTTTGGCGTAGGTTGACACGTAGTGGAGGGGGAGGAAGTTACCTACAGAGTGATCTTTCTGGGAGAGGGTGCTGGCCTCTGTGTCTGGAAAAGAGCCAATAGCTGGTTAGCTCTGAGAATTGACAACTTTTTAAGCCATTTAGAAGCTGGGTCTGCCTCTGTGAATTCCACATTTTAAAACCCGGTAAGCCCGGGATATCTCTCTTGGTTCCAGCCTCGAACTGTGACTGAGCTCTGGCGGGGCCGGCCCCGCTCCTCCACGNTCTGTTCCCCCAGGGAGAGAAGACCTCTGCTACCAGGGATGAAGATGATGGCAGAGATAGACGAAGAGAGCCTTTACTTTTGAACAGCTCATCCTTAAAATAAAACCCCATAAGTTTCCTGGCCCATTGACTCAACTGTGGGATGGCAGTGAAAATGGAAGGAGCTCCATGACTGCAGATTTTTTTTTCCCAAGCAGCTGCTATTCGTGGAAATGAAAAGCCATGAGAGAACTGTTTCTTGCGAGGAAGTCTCAATGGCAT
This sequence comes from Anthoscopus minutus, assembly GCA_013399455.1. Taxonomy (NCBI): domain Eukaryota; kingdom Metazoa; phylum Chordata; class Aves; order Passeriformes; family Paridae; genus Anthoscopus; species Anthoscopus minutus. The sequence goes on from VWYI01034120.1 coordinate 11,004, forward strand.
GGCAAGAGAAAACTCCTCTCCTTACAAGAACTGATGAAAGACTGTTGTAAAATTAGTAACTGATTTAAAATCCCAGGTTTTGTCTCCATGTTGTCAGCTGGGAAAGAAAAGAAGTTGGACAGGGGGAGGAGAAGGGTTCTGAAAGTTTTATTCTGATTTTTTTTTCTTATTTTTGTTCTATTAACAATGATTTTCCATACCTTTTAAGTTTTGGTCTGTCTTGCTCTCCTCCTAATCCATATCTCACAGCAAGAAATAAGTAAGTGCACTGGTGAGTTTAGCCAGTTCTGAACCCAGCACATTATTTGGTGCATTGGCCAGGAAATTCATATTGATGAATCTAAACCACTACAGCTGGGAAACTAGACTCAGCTTAGTTAAATATATGGAGGTGGGCTTCTATGTTAACATAGAACTATGTTAACATGTAGACTAAAATATACTAATCTTTCTTTTATTCTGATCAAAATCAACATCTCCATATTACCTTATGTATCCTAGTATGCATTAGATGTGTCTGTTAATGATAAATGAGACTAAAGGACTTTTAGCTGGCCTAAATCATATTCCTAATGTTGTGGATTTTCATCTTTCGGATGTATTGCTCTCTCCACTTTTCACTTATATGACTTATAACATTCTTTACATATATTGCTGGTGAAACTATTGTGAAAGATTGCAGTGATAAGTGAAATCACTGATAGATTGGTAGCCTTTTTAGGGCAGTATTTTTTTCCTAGGGAACTGAGTTTAAAACCTTGGCTTTTAAGAGCCCACGTACTCTCCTCTTCAACCTTGTTCCTAAAATTTGGCTTGTGTTACTTGTGTTAATGCTCCTGCTTCTTCTAAAAATAAATGTTATTAAAATAATGATCAGAATATTTATTCCCTTCACTGAGAGAGTTTTGGAGTTGCTCCATCCATTGTCTTAGAGAGAGTGTTATACATCCCAAACACAATTACATTTTAGGATCAGATACTTTGTGACAACTTAGACTGAAGACAACACACCTCCTTAGTCTAAAAGTTTTTCTTATTTTATTAGGGTGATGCTGTGCCCTTTGGGAGGCCTACTGTTAGTTCTTTGATGGGCAAAGAATCAGATCAAAACCACTGTAGCTTAATACCAATGTTGCTTGGCTATGAATTACATGTACCTTTCTATAGTGACTTTGATGGAAATAATCAAGGTTCTTCAGACAGGCCAACCTAATTAATATCACTTTAGCTCTGATCACTCCTGTGGTTACGGAGAAATAAAAACACATTTCAGGCTCGTAAAAGCAAAGAGAAAATGTCTGTTTTCTTGGAGTTCTGGCTTTTCAAATGAAATTGAGAAAAGTTTTGTACTGTAAAGAATTCTGTTTTAATTGGCTCTTAACATTAAGGGTTTCTTAAAATTATGGTTCCTTCTCTGTAAGACATTTTAGCAACACCAAGTGATTTTTAAAAATAATAATTTTAGGCTCTGTCAATATAAATGGGTGGATGGATGACTATCTGTCATTGTATATGACAGGCACCTACTCTTACCGAGCTGTCAGCCTTGTGCTTTCAGTGTTATTGTTTGCAGGAAAGACTGCAAACAATACTTCTTTCTCTAGAAGGCTGAAGAGAGGGTATTAAAGATCTCTTTCAGCAAATCTGAGGTTTCATATGACAGTTTAAAGAACTGCATGCATAAAGTACTGGACACAATTTTGAATGTTAATTTTTGGAGAGGAATATTGAAGTATTGAAAGTCTTGATGTTTCCATAGACATTGCATCTGGTTTTCTAACATAATTTTTGCAGTCATTTATAAAAATTTTATAGAAAATCTTTGTTAACTACTGTTGATGGCTTCTGTGTGACAGTGAAAAAACCTGTAGGAAGTGTAGGAAAAAGGACAATCACTTATGTTGTTGCTTAGAGGCTGTGTATTATTATTACTTTCCCATTTTGGCAATACAGGGAATATTGGTGGTATAGAAAGTTATAATTCAATTTTTTTTTTAATGTAAATCACCTTACAGCTGAATGTTGGTTATCAACATATACATCCTGGGAACTACAGTTTCTTGTCAGCTGTGTAAATTCTAAATTTTAGGTGAGATACTGTAGCTTAATGACCACCTGTGAGTAACTCTCATGCTCTGACAAAGGAGAGTGGACAATAGATTATAGCAGTTCAAAATAGTCAAATCACACCTGCAGTTTCATTTTTCAAGGCAAAAATCAGTAGGGAGAGGTGATGTTCAATACTGTTCTGGTCCTGATTTTCTAGACATGCTGATTTAACTGGAACCACTCAGTTTTACTACTGATGGAAGAAAATTGTATCTATGAATCATTTGCTGGTTTATGCCTGACTACCTCTGTATATCATTTCACAGTACCTTGTTTATACCTATATGTGGACCCTAGCCTGCCCTTTATGGTTGACATCCATGGAAATATATTATGGAATCTATGTGAGCTTCTGGAAGTGCTTAAAAAGCTTTATAAATTGCATTTCATATATAAATTAGCCATCTGGCCTGCCAAAGAAATAACTAACCTTACTGCATGTTTTATTTAGAACTAAACAGAGTATATGTTATTCAAACTGTAAAGGAAGAACACAAGAAATTACCCCAAGAAAATGATAAAAAAGTTTTCAGTGAACCTGCCAATCTCCTCTCCACCCCCAGTATACTAAACTTGTTGTCTTGGGGATTTTTTTGTAATATATAATGTAGTTGACCGGCATGAGTTAAAATTTATTATTTTTTGCAAAAAAATAAGTGTTTAGAATAGTTTTGTCTGAAGTTTTTGGTGAATTGTGACATTAACTGTTGGAAAGCAAGAAGAAATGTAGTGTGCTGAAGAGAAAGAGACAGAATTCTTCATTCTCACACTATGGTGAGGGAATATTCTCCTAGAAAGTGGGAGCCTTAAATCATGGCTGGTTCCTTCCATTCAATGACAACCCATCTGAAAACTGTGTTCTTGAAGTTATGGCTCTGACTCTTGTAATCAGCATTACCAGCATAAGCAAAGGGTTAGGATGAGCCTGGTGGTCATGAAGATGGAATAGATGGAGAAGTAAAAAAGTCCAGGAGAGAAACCTTTTCAGCAGTTATATGAGACTGATGCCTTGCTTTGGTTTTTCTGTTATGTAGAGGACAAAGCAAATGTGTTTTCAATCAATCCATTGTGAAAACACATAAAGTATTTTTATCATTATCTAATAACAGTTAGAAACCATTTTAATCATAACCAAGAGCAGTTAAAAGATGACAAATATTGAGTTATGTAGTTATAACAGCTGAAATTAGACCCATGACTGATTTGATTTTAAGGTACAAACCTATGATGAAGATATTAAGTATCCCATTAAATTCTTGCCACGTGTCATCAATTCTGAAACATCTTCATAAAATTAAAAGGAAGAAAGGGCATAAATAACATTGGTGCAGGACATGTTACCCCACATTAAATCAGTATTCTGCACTGACAATAGCTAAAAGTGATTATGTCAGCTAGACCAAGGTAGGTTACTAGAAGGTTACTAGTGTAAGAACATTAAATCAGCATATATTTGTATGTTCTTTTTGCAATTCATTTGTTTGTTTGTTTGTTTGTTTCATTTTCTTTAATACAAAGGTGCTCACAAAGTTGGTGTAAATACATTTGGAAATTACTGCTTTTAGCTGTCTTAGTACTGGATCTGAGCGGGAGACTGGAAGATTTTGTGTTCATTACCTTCCCAATCTTCCATTCCATTTTAAAGATCTGTGGGTAACCTCTGACCCCCATTTTGCTTTTCTGTTCCCTCTCCTTGTTTCTAAGTTTATTCCATTAGGGATGTGTTAAAGCTGAAGCTGTAGCTCATCCTACATTGTGGGTGGGATAAGGCCTGTGGTGCACATGTGCCACATCCTCCTAATGGGGAATTCAGATGCATTCCCCTCCAGCTGCAGTCTGTGTTATTCTCTGTTACTACTGCAATTTTGTTGACACATTGGCATGAAAAATTACATTATTTATTGGTTTATTTTAGAAGGATGTTTGGAACTAGTGACATGTTCTATAAATTTGTGATTAGGATAGTTTCTCTTTGAGATTGTGCAGCGTATTAATGTTTTCCTAACAGAACTGATTGGATTCCTGTCAAATCTGTCTAATTTGGAAAAATTTTCCTAATAGGGAAATACTAGATAAGATTTAGAAAGTTTTGCTTTGTTTTTGTAGAAAAACTTGCTCTGTTTCTTCAATTTGTATATTTTATATGTTAGCCATCATAGAAATGGACAGATTATATTTGCTTTTAATCTAGATTATTTTTTGATCACTCTTTATCTTTTAAACAGTAACTGGTTGAAGTAATTTTCTTGTAAATCCTTAATTTTTCAGGCAATTAGCTGCTTTTAGTATTGTGTTGCTGCTTCAAATGAGACATAAAACTCAGCCTTTTAGTGTTTTGTGTTTCCCAACTTGCTTTTTAGAGCCTTTCTGCAGGAGAATCTGTAAATAAGGTCTCATCTGGAAATAAAAAAAGGCAAGTTATTAATATTTTGATGCAAACTGAAAGAGTTTGCATTTTTAACCATTAGGAACCGTGCAGAAATATAATGTCAGCCTTGCAAATTTTTATTTCTAGTTTCTCTCTTTTGGGTGCTTTGCAATTGCACTTTGAATTGAAAGTTACTGCAAGAGTTACTGGATTCATCAGGTTTGTCACAAAATGTCTATATGAATTTGCTAATCTGTAACTGACATGGAGGAAAAGAACAAAAACAGAAATATGGCTTTATGTCATATTTATCTATGGAGAGGTGTGGTATTTAAGGACAGATGTTTTATGAAGCCTTAATGTATTTCATAGTGGCAGCTGCAGTTTCATAGAAAAGAACAGCAAGAAGGGAAGCACAGCAGATCTGTAGAAGGAAGGTTTTATCCATGACCAAACTGTAGATGATAATAAATGGCATTAAAATGTCAGAAAATTGCAGAGTAGGTGTTTTTGCAAGGGTTCAAATCAGATACTTGTTAAAGATGGCTCTGGTTTAGGAAATCACAGTCCTTTAACATGGCTACATTAAACCCAGTTTGCAACAGACCCTGTGTATTACCACAAAGGTGTGGTTTAAGAACCGTCCGAACCATGAACTGTTGAGCAGTTGAGATTTTTCTTACATCATTGTATTGATATTTCTGCTTGGTCTTCCATATCCTGAGGTATTTTTCTCCATCAAGCCATTCTAGCACTGATTCTTGTAGCACTATTTGTTTTTCATTTTGAAGCTCCAGTCAGTCCTGATTGCAAGATACACAACCACATAGGATTATTTAGTCTCAAAGAACCTGATCGATGTCAGGAAATCTGCATATGGTACATTAGATAAGTGTGGAGTGTGTCAGCCATAGCTGATGGCAAAGATAGAGTTGCATAGGCTTTGTTTTAATGAGTTACAAGATTGAGAATGCTGAGGAGTGGTGATGAGTCCTGGATTTACAGAAATGTTGAGTCACGTATGTCTCTGGTAATAACCAGCTGGTAATCCCAAACACTGGGGGTGCTTTATTGCCAGGCTTACATTTCAGTTAAAGCATCTACAAAAATGTGTTGGTGCAATTGTAGGAGGGTACATTTTATTTGCTGTTTTTGTATTGTGCTGTTGTTTGTAACTCAGAAGTCCTTGGTGATAGAATTATTTCAGTCTGTAGGTGGATGTGCAGCCATCTGTCTGTCCTGCCACCAGCCAGGCTGCTGCTACAGTGCTGCCTAGAAAGAAATATTTTCCAATGAGAAATCAATGCCTTTCTCAAACTGTCCAGTCTGTTTCAGAAATCAGGTCTTTTTCTTCAGATTTTGTGAACAAACAGGAGATTTATCCATCATCAAGTGAGCTCATTGGCAGAGGCAAAGCTATTCCAACTCTGACTGTAGTTTTTCTTTGATCTCGACCAGAAATCTGCTTTTATCAGGCTCAGTAAGCTTTCCTTTTTCACTATACTGAAGTGTAGGATTTTAAAAAATCATCTGGAGAATAAAACCTGGGGATCATGGGATTTTCTCTTTCTTTCTGATAAGGCACCTTTCCAGTAGCCTTTTCCAGGTGTGGAATCTAGACAGCTGCTGCCATTTGGCTTCGTTGACATATTCAGCAGCTGCGCTTGCATTCAGGGCAGTAAAAGTCTGCAAGATGCTTAAGTATCATCTAGACTGAGTTCAGGTTTGAAATAATGGAGATTATATATAAAAAATAATATCTAAAAATAATAATTAATGAGTAACAAGAAAACTAGTAAGCATATAAACTCTGGACTGCAACTGGGAATGTATATATTTTGAATCAGTCAGAACCTCTGACCTCTTGTTTTTCTAAAAAGAAGTTTTTACAAGAGAAATAAACTCAGTTCATACTGAAGTAACAAATGAGCTGTTAATGGAATCATTCGAGCCAGAGGTTTGCTATTTTAAATTCTGATGCCATTCCAAGTGAACTTTTTAAGGTAAATGTTGCTATTCTGTGCTCTATAACATGATAGACCGCCTACTTTAACAAAATGCTTCAGAGTAACTCTCAAGATTAATTCTATTTATGTCTTATAAATAAAACATAGAAGTGTCACTGCTATACTCATTTAGATGTCAAAAATCATCAAAAACAGAGATGTGCACTTTCATTTCTAATATGCCTTGACATGAAGATGACATATTAACTTTCCTTGTGACAATGGCAGACCTTGATGTCTGCCATTAAGGCCACTCTTTCCTTGGGTTCAGCATATAACTAGGACAGAAGTCACTTAGAAGAAGGGTAGTGTTGAGACCTATGTGGTTCAGCTGCCCAGAACAGCAGATCTGGGAGCATCATGGGGCAAGAAGTCTCTGTAACAACAGCCAGCAGTGTGTCCAGGTGGCCAAGAGGGCCAGTGACATCCTGGCTTGTTTCAGGCATAGTGTGGCCAGCAGGAGCAGGGCTGGGATTGTCCCCCTGTAAGTGGTGCTGATGAGGCCACAGCTTGACTGTTGTGCTTGACTTTGGACCCATCACTTCGAGAAAGACATGGAGGTGCTGGAGAGCATCCACAGAAGAGTAACAGAGCTGGGGAAGGGTCTGGAGCACAAGTCTGATGAGAAGCAGCTGAGGGAATTGCAATTGTTCAGGCTGGAGAAAAAGAAGGTTCATGGGAGACCTTATTGCTCTCTATTAAGTACCTGAATGGAGCTGGATAGATGTCAGTCACTTGTCCCAAGTAACAAACAATAGGATGACAGGAAATGGACTCAAATTGCACCAGAGGAGGTGTAGAGTTGATATTTGGAAAAATTTCTTCACTGAAGGGGTTATCAAGATTTGGAACTAATTGCCTAGGGAAGTGGTTGTGTCACCACCCCTGGAAATACTTAAAAGATGTATAGATGTGGCAGTTGTGGATATGGTTTGGTTAGTAGTTTTGGCAGTGAGGGGTTAATGCTTGGACTCAATCTTAGATGTTCTTTCCAGTCTAATGGAGTCAATTTGTTTCAGTTTTTGTAATCCCACTTGCAATAATAAGTTTGGGAAATTCAGTTATGTCTCTATCAAAAAAATCTAAACATTGGATATCACTGAGTTATCTGTCCCTGAGGTTTTTTATTCAATGCAGCCACTTGCAGTGGTGTCAGGAATCTTAACATCAGATGGCTACTTTCAAATGCAGATCCTTGAAGGCCCTTGAAAGTGAAAGGCCGAGTTTATGAATTTGAGGCAGGTGACCTGCTACTCTGCCTGATTCTACAGAAATGAACTGGAGCCAGATGGAACTGCTTGTATTTCCCAAAAAGGTCATGGGAGCCCAGTCTGATGTGCCCTCCTTCTGTGACCTGTTCTTAGAGAGGCTGAATGTAGGCCAGGCCCTCAAACTTTGAAATGGTTCAATGGCATTGCTTACTGAAAAGCCAGTGTTATGTAACAGCGAGTAAAAATAATAGTTTGCATTGCAATTAGGAACAATAAGATAATGAGAAGATAGGCTTACAGTATTCTTAAAAGATTTTAAGGGGCTGTAGGTCTTACAGTCTTAAATGTGCATTGTTTTGGGGAAGATATTGAAATTATTAAAATTAATCTAAGACTTTCTATTTTTATGTTCCTTGTATGTGTTGGACCAGGGCATAGAGATGGGAGTACCACTCACAGGAAATGCCTTGCAGTCATCTGTAAAGTACAGAAGAAAAAGCAGACTGATGACATTTAATAACATAATTTGATTTTATGTAGATAGACTACAAATACCTGTAAAATTTCCATTTATACATACATACGTTTGTTTTCCTGTGTAAATGTGAACTATGGGTCATTATAATTTTCTGCAGTTGAGTATCCACCCTTGAGTTTGCAAATTTGTTTATGAACCCTGGGAGATCAACTTGAAAAGTTTTAGCTTCCAATTACAACTCTGACCAAATGATTAATATTAAAAATAATATTGAGCTGTCTTTGGGTTTGAAGTATAAATCTGGATCAAGAACCAAAAATGAGTCAAATGAATAGCCATTAAAAATCACTGATTATCACTTATGCTGTGAGACTGTCCCATTTCAGAAAAAACAATCAACAATATTTTAGAGAAAATAATGTCCATATATACTTCCAGGTGGTTATTTTAGTGAGAATTAATCTTTTGATCTTTTGAAGGAGGACATAAACATTAAGATTGCTTTAGTTGAGGAGCAGTAATGCAAACAGGGGAGCCTTCCTGCCATCACTGGGTAAGAATGGATATTGTGACAGAGATATATGATACCAATACCACAGTGAAGTTGTGGGTGAAGTGAGGAAATAAGCTCGAGCTTGGTGATAAAATTAACAAATGTAGGATGGAGATGTCAAGTATGGAGTCATTGTACTTCTCTGTAAATAATTTAGTCCTGAAGTAATGTCTTCTGTCTGAAAATAGCTATTTGGCCATGTTATAGCAGTAGACTAGCATTTGCAGAAATAGAGACGTTTGGAGGTTTTTACTTTGTGGTAGGTGACTCTATGCTCCTTATGAATGTCTGTGTCTGCATGCTGAAATTAGAGTATCTAGACTCCTAATGAAATGTATCCTGAATAATTTTCCACCTTTTAAGTTTCTCTTGAAGGAGTTTAAAAACATAAGATGGAAGAGTTGCCAACAAAAGTGATAGAGCAGATAAAATTTTAGTTATGTAAAGCTGACTCAAGCTACAAGCTCCTGTGCTAAGGGAGAAAACAGTGCAGTGCAGGCTGGGGACCTCTTGTAGTCTACTGCTGCTCAGTAGATGTTGAGAGTCTTGTATACAAACACACACACACACACACACACACAGAGCCCTGTATGAGGTCATTCAGACCACTGAAAAAACTGTAGTAGTAGTCTTATATTGGTTTTGGTTTATAACCAGAGATACTATCAGAATAAAGATTTTCCTGTTGAAGGACTGCTTTACTTTTGATTTATTTTCTTCAGTGGAATTTGATCCTGTTCTCATTTTATTTCAGTGGCTTTAGATCAGGCCCTATTGCTAATTTCAGTTCCATTCAGTTTCCCTGGTAACATTTTATTTTTAGCATCATTATGCTTCAGAGATCTGTCATGAAGGGTTCATTTTAATTTTATTTTATATGTTTCATTTCACGGCAAAATGGTAAAAACCCCAAGCCCCTAGTCTGTTCCACAAAATGTCTATAAATATCTTTAAAAATGTGACCATCTTATATGGTTAAAATTTTTATTTCTTTGCCACTACCTCCCCCCATGGATTCAGTGGAAGATTTTTCAGGATACAGGTTGTTAGACATTCATGCATTTTTAAATCTTTTGAAAATCATTACACCTTTGTGCACTAGAGATGTGTTATTCTGATTTTTCAGATCTACGACCACAGCAGGCCCCAAACCCTCAGCAGCACAGTGATTATAAATTAATTGGTCTGGCAGAAAAGGAGAAATACTCCCCTCGTTCCTCTTCAGCACTACTCACCTCCTCTCTCTGCAAATTGTCTGGACAGGAGTAAATAAGCTGTGGAGATTGTATCTGTTTCCACTTCTAGGTTCTGTTTAATGGCATGTACTTGTCTAGTCACCTGAGTGCCTTGCCTAGGAATTTCTTCAGTCCCTGTTAGGAGTGTGACTGGCTGACATTCCTGGTTTGGAGCCTCCAGCAATGATTGCACAGTGGGATTATAGTTGGAGGTTGCAGGGCTTTTTTTACCTCTTTCCTTCAATATTACCTGCTTGGCCTTTTGACACCATCACTCTGATTTAAAGAACAAATGTAGCAGTTGGTAAGAAATTTTGTATATTTATTTAGGTAACAAATGTTTATTCCTTTTAACCCTATCTGAGACATTAACCACCCTGACAAAAAGCACTGCTTGAGAACTTAGGCTGAAATCAGTGGGAATGAAAATAACCTGTTAAACATTAATTGAGTGAAAAATTATAGAAAACCATACAACCAAACTACAGTACCCCCACTACAATATCAATATGATGCATAGAGTTGTGATGCTACTTCACTGAAAAAGGAAAAACTGTAAAATAACATTTTAAAGCTGTCACTGTTTTTCAAAGTAGTTTAGATTTAGAGTGCTATTAGCCCATTAACAGATCAAGGACTTTCTGATTATGTCTTTCACTCAAGCTGCATCTGTCAGAATTTATCAGCAGATGAATAATTATTCTCTCCTATTATATGAGCACTCCATGGTGTGATGAAAGCCTTCCCATACCTCAGGCTTTGTAATTTTCTTTTAGCTGAAATAATTGCCATAATAAGATGTAAGGTCTTAAAAGCTTTAACTGAAGGTCCTGTGCTATTCAGATGATGCCTTGGTTACAAGCAGATGCTTCTATTTTCTTGAAATCCTGAAATTAGGGCTCTCCTATAAGTGAAAAAGGACCCAAATCTTTCAGTTGCTAGGGAAAAGGGGAGAGAGAAATAATCCTTCCTCTTCCTTGAAGAAATGACCGATTCATATCATAAAGTGTGTCATTCCCAGCATTCTTTAGCTCTGTATCTTCATCTGTTCAAACAATCTTGATAAATAACCTAAATTAGTCTGATAGAACTTGAATGTTAATTGGGCCAATAAGATCTCATCACTATCTCTTGAGAGATGAAGTAAAACAATGAGAAAGTTCCCAGCTATGGCCTTTGGACCGCCCCAGCTGCTATAACTAAGAGTAGTGCTAATGGGAGTTGATAGGTTCCTTTCTGAAAAATTTGCTTGTTTTCTTCACACAGACACGTTTTTTCACTTCTTGCAGTGAGCAGGAGTGAAAGGCTTTTTAAAGAAGGAATTACTGGAGCTTTCATAGTACAAAGGCTCCTACAAATTGCTTGTCAGTCAATTGGATTTGATAGGCATGAAAGACAGACTGGTGAGAAACGGGGTTAGGACATTTGCAAGGTTCCAGCTAGAACATTTTTCTTTTCACAGTTTTGAATTTTTACACTAAGGAGAGAGCTGAAATGCTATTGCTTTTGTTAGTTAGTGTGGGATAATAATTAGCCACTGCTTGATTTGATGGTTTTGTTAGTGCTGATTATTTGATCTGTTTTGAAAGACACTCCTGTTTTGAAGGTTAAATGTGATGGTAATGCACTGTATTTGCACTTGGCTCCTGTAGAATATTTTTGCTCTTTCTTGGAAGGGAGAGGACAAGTAAAGAGCAATAAAAATAGACACCTTAAAATAGATATCACCCTCTAGAAGTGTGTGTCAGTCAGCTTTTGTTTCTGTAGACAAAAAGGCACAATGCTGTCATTGATTCATGCTGCCTATGCAGTAGGACCTGGGAGTGTCTCCATGGGCTGTGGTGTAGCAGTTTGTGTTGGGTGATGCAGTGCCCTCCCTGGAGTCCTGGCTGCCAGGATTAGCCTCTGGAGTCACCTTTGAACATCCATATTTTGGCCATCTATACAGCTTACTGTCATGATCTTTCTCCCTGTGTAATGGCAAACACAGGAAGAGATTGTCCCTCCCAGGACACACACAATCTAAGAAAAAAGAAAAGTAACAATGTGGTAAGGAGGAAGAAATGGGTAACACAACCTATTGAATGGAGTTGTAGTTTTTGTAAGAAAACAAGGAAGGATACCAGGACATGGCATTAGTACTACAGTGAGAAATAGCAGGTGATATAAAATCTAAAAATATCGGGATTTCTACTTTTCTAAGAGCGTTAAAGGGGAATGGAAGAAACTGTAGACAGCAAAGATTCCCATAACTCATTGTCTTCTCCTCTTGTTCATAATCTGTCCATATTCTTGTCCATGCTGGTGAATCATGGACCCTGATGCTACTACTCCTCCAGGTTTATAATTTCCCAGGCTTACTGCTAACAATTTTCAAAGTCCAAAGCCTCACACAGGCTACTTATGCCAGACCAAGGACGGCCAGGGCTGCATACTATGTCATACTAAGGATAGTGCAACGGGTTTCTTACTGGCAGTTATCAAGTAATTCTGGAAATTTCAAGGGAATATTTCTTTCTATTTTCAAAAATTGTTTAGAAATTAATTTAATCACCCCATCAATCAAATATATGTCCATGTATGCACCACATTTTGACATTATGATTGCTTACCTGGGCAGAGTTGTAAGGCAGCAACAACTAGAAGATTTCCTGCTAGTTTTCAAACATACAAGGTTGTTTAGTCTTAATAATATACATTTCCTCAAGATTGATTTGGTTCCAGTGGTCTTAAGATGATGAAAAAACTGAGTTATTATGTTAGCCAACACACAGAGTTCCAGAAATTTTTAACATTCACTGTGGTAGCTAAAGGATCTTGTTCATTGTAACTGCCTCTTCACTGTCCCAAGAACTGCTAGGTTTTAAATTTTTTTAAGGTGATGTATATCATAGTTTGAAAAGAAACAGCATGCAATATGAAAATCCTCTGTCCTTTAGTCTCATCTCCTTAATAAGCACTCATTACTCTGATATATATCAAACATTCTCAAGGAGTGAAAACAAGGCCAACCTAAATAGAAGTGTTTTTTTCTTGAGACTAATTTCAGGCACTTAATAGTGGAAGACATAGATTTGAACTTTGTGTTCAGCGAAGAGACAATATAATCAACTAGATGCTCAGCAAAACATCTAAAAATATGTATTTGGAAAGTATATGCTAAAAAGACATAACTAACTTCCAACACTTTTATGCTTAAGTGATAGATCTGTGATGTTCATATCCAGAAGCTTCTGCTTGCATAGGTTGTTCTATGGTAGTGGCACCAGAGATATGTAAATATTGCAAATATCTGAACTTCTGGGTTCACAGCATCTCAATTCAATTGAATTTCCTCTTCTAGAAAAATGAAGGATCTTTTCATTAATGCAGGAAACAATTACTGCAGTTTACACAAGGTCAATTCATACTTTTTAGTAGAAAGCAGCATTACTATGCAAGCTGCTGCCACAGAGTACCATTATGCAGTGAAAACCATGTAGGAGTGCATTTAAATGGAGCACTTTATTTTTGTCTCACAGAAGAGAGAAAAATGGAATAATTTTCCAACATACAATTTTTTTCCTATTTAAATGATAACATCAGAAATCTACCAGAAACTGGCAGCACTCAGTAAAGATTAATACATTTGCAGGAGATTATGGCATCTACCAAATGTCATCCTTGTGCCCTAAATATAATACACATAACAGATATTACATGTTTGCCTGTAATTTATTATATGACTAGTTTGTTTTATGTAGTCCAGTCTTTTAAGAAGTGAGAATCAGGTGGACTCAGAATTCAATTTATCAGCTATATATCAGTGCTAAACTCTCTCTGGATAAGCCAAAGCTCCATGTTTCTATAATTTAAAAGCAGAAATACATTTGCACTTTTATAGAGAATGATGAATAACGAGATACTGTCTTACAGAGAAACAACTTTTTTTACTTTTGAGTTTACTTTTAGAAAAAAATAAAAGTAAACCTGTTTCTGCAGTGATTTACACAGCAGCTTATTTTTGTTTGTTAAAAATATTCATAGATTCCACATTAAGCAGTTGCACTGTAGGTGAAACAGACTGCTTAGGTCTCTACAAGACTGGAACAAGACTGGGTATAATAGAAGATAGAAAGAGCACTCTTGTAATGTATAGTTCTGGCAGCTGGATTCCTTACATACAAGAAAGTACCATCAACTGGAATGGGAGAGATGAATTAGAAATATGGAATTTCAGCTTCATTTTCTAGCAAATAGGAGCAAAGTGTGCAAAAGCAAAGCACTCTAACTGCTATAGGAGCAACGTCTGGATAAGAAATGAACGATCAGGCACTATAGCTTTTTTCATTTTTCTGAGAATGCAAAGCACTATGGACATCAGATTAAAACTTCTGAATGATATTTATTCCTTAATTTTTAGTTTTTCATTCCAGTTTTCCACTAGTTATTAAGTCCTGGTAGAAAGTATGCTAAGCCTGTGCAGCTACATTATATTATAAATAATAACTGATTATCATTTACCTGGTTCAGATTTTAAATTCTGATTGAACAAAGCAAGTTAGATGCAGTCTGTGATGTACTGCTGATCCTGGGTTTTCTCAGTGTAGCAATGATGCAGCACATCTAGCAGCTACATCTGTTTCTATGGCAGCAGATCTCTTGCTGTGTCTCTCTACATGTTTTCATTTATAAAGACAGTTTATACAGTCTAACATGGTTTAGTGGCATACAACTGATACTGTCCAACTCACCAGCCTTGCTACAAATCCACTCAGTAAGCTTCACTAGTAATATGTTCCTTCAGAGGTTCTGAAGTATTTTGTTGTGTTAGCTGCATGCCCAGTGCTAGATTAGCTACTCTTGTAATTTTCAAAAATTTTGATCTTGAATATCATAAAGTATCCATATAGCTTCTGTATCACTTCACAGATTAAGACATACTCTCATCAGTTCCTTTGGTTCCTCCTCTTACCCTTCTCAAATACATGAGCTCACGGCTTTGTAAACTAGGCACATTTTGTACCTTAAGTATGGAGGAAATTAATTGTGTTGCAGCGACCCAGTCTTCATTTATTTGATGAATAAATGTAGAGGAGTTAACAAAGCACTGATTGTACTAATTAGCTGCCTCCACTACTTGATAAAAATCACATGCCAATTTAAAAATTATTATTTTGTTCCTTCAGTACTGCTTACTCTTCCCTTTTGTATGTCATCTTCAGCTTTCTCCTGACTCACTTTTTTTTCCTGGGTAAGATATAAGTTTTGGGGCTTTTATCTGAATTCTTCCACTTGCACATAAAAGAAGTTGATGAATGGAGAATTCTTTCATGTATCTCGTTAAAAATAAAAGCGTTTTAAGAAATCTCTTTCCATGGTCTGCCTTGGTGTGTCAGGTTAGACAAGTCTGCAATCTGTTAGGCACACAGAGCTCATAGCACCTTTTATTTGTGTTACCAGCCAGAATGTGCTATATGAAGCTATCCTGATAATTTAAACTGCATGCTTGTCTTCAGTTTTTCTGCTCATTCTTTGGTAGTAAACCAAGGCACTAGTTTTTCATCATACCTATAGTAGTTCTCAGGAAACTAAAGCTTAGAAGTGGCCAAAGCCTGCAACTTTTCCCTGCCAGGCTAGTTCATAATCAGTACTGGGAGGTACAGGATGTTGGAATCACTTCTGTGAAAACTCTCTTCTTTTGTAAGAGCAAAGGTAATTGTCTCAAATGCTACATGCAATGCTCAAATACTGATGCTCTATGAAAAAATGTGTACAGCTGGACTCTGGTATGTAGCCACACCTCTCCTTGACTACAGCAAACAGATTTCAGGGTGGCTGAGCCACAGGATCAATTGTGTAGCTCAGGCAAAGAATATCACATCAATATGTACATGAAAGAACACTGAAACACTACATACTGAGAACTTTGATAGACCTAGACTGTACTAATTGAAAGCATTATAGTTAATTTTAGAGAAAATTCAAAATATGGCTGTTGTTTAAAAAGCATATAGTCTGCAGGTGAAAATGAGCAAAGCTATTGCTCCCAGTTGTGTGGTGTTACTCACATAGCAGAGATCGTCCTCTGGCCCTAGTACAGGGTAGGAACAGACATCATAATCCACAAACTCTGAAGCGGGAGTAGAAACAGGATCACATTGCATTCAGATAAGCCCTGGTCTCCTCTGAATGATTTGGTATGAGAGCGGAGCTTTTCCTTATCCGTCATTTAGTAGCTGCAGAGATTTGGCAGATCCACAAATGCCCATGACTCTTATTTCTTTCTGAGCACTGGAAAAGTAATAGAGGATGAAAAAGCTGAATGACACCTGGCCTTTGAAGGTAGGGAGATGTTTGGAGGGCAGATAATTTTTTTTTTCCCTTCAAACATGAGAAGTGTTTTCTAGAACTAAGCAGACTTGCTTTAGTTATGAATAACTTCTTGGATTTATTTTTTTTAAAAGAAACATGCTGATAAAGCCATTGAATGTGTTTCATTGATTTGTGTTATTTTTTATGGCAAAATCACAGATTTGATACATGGGAGGTATAATTAAATGATGTCCATATGCATATTTGGAATGTCTGAAGAGATTTCTGCATGCAAAGCAGAAAATTTTTAGAGAGTATTTGCAGCCTTGTCACAATTTGTTCCTTGATTAATATTGTAGATTTAGCTTTCTTATAAACCCTGCCTTGAACAGGTTAACTTTATGTTGTGTGTTTGTATGCACATGTATGCATACTTTCTTTCATTTTGAATGTGGAGTATGGAGATACTTGGAAGTTTTAGCCCATGTTTGATACACTATTTGCTTTAAGGTTTGTGAAAAGATTTTATTCATGACTTTATGCACAAGGGTTCTAATGCCTTTAAAATGCTAATGCCAAATTAGGTGTGCACTGATCTGTCACACAAAAGGTCTTCCTAAATCTATAGCAAACTGATTCTGGTACAGTCTTGTCTTATGTAACTTCTTATACCAAGACCTCTGAAGCTCTTATAAAATCCAGCACAAAATAAATTTAAGATTCAGTTTAATCGATCATACCTTTGTAAGCCCCTTTGCATGACCACATTTAGTGATCAATGTGGATCACAGCAACCTCTCTTAAATTAGTGACACCTTGCTGTAGCCAGAATGGTCTAAGAGACTGCGACAAGGTTTGTCAGTAAAGGTACTTTTTCATCTTAGATGAAGTTCTATAATATAATCTCTACATCAAAGATACCCTTCAGAGGGGGACTTTGTTTTTAGCCTAAATCCAGGTGGTTAAAATGTGCCCTTTAAAATGTTTGAACTAATTGTCTAGGCCCCTTTGTGATCCATGGAAGGGACATTCCCAGGGAAGAACTCATCAGATTTGCACTACATGTCAGCTTTCAGCAGTCTTATCCTAGTCTGCTTTTCTCTCTTGCACCCTTCACAGGGTCTCTCTCAGCCATACCAGCCATCACTGTCTGTGGCTTTGCCAGGCTACCAACACATGTCCCAGATGATGGGGCACCATAGCCTTGGCCTACAGCCCTTATGCTTCACACAGCCTCACCTAAGGCACTGCCACAGCAGCATCTGCTGCTGGCCAGAGGAGAGGCCTCTCCATGGCCTACTCATGCCATAGGGGCAGGGCATTCTTCAGCCCCAGCCACAAGAAGAAAGCACCTTCTGTCACCCCAGCATCACAACTGTACAGACACTTCCCTTTCTTGAGAAACAACATACTGGTTTTTGATTCTCTTTTGCCTGAGGGCTCCCATCTTAACTTGTCATGAAAGTCACGTGGCAGGGATTGCCAAGTGACCCAGATTTGCAGCACAGCTTGAGGCGCTGTCAGTGCACCCCGTGTGCCTTGGCGTGGAGCATGGCACACGTGGGACATTGTTGTACCACTCAGCGCTGCGCTGCCTGGCTGGAGCCTGCAGTGACAGCAGCTGCCCAGTGCCCCCAGCCACAGCAGGTTACTGCTCCAAGCACACACAGGTACAAAGGGGCAGCCTGCACAAAGGCCCAGGCACACTTGGGAAAGCTTCCTAGAGCGAGTTTGCTGCGCTGCCACGCATTGCAGGGGCTCTGCTACTCCTTGTGCTCCTTCCTAGGCCATTGGCAATGCCAGCACATGCCTCAGCCACAGCTGTGTCTTCCACCCCAGGCACCTGGGCCTTGTTGCCATTTCAGGATGTTTCAAGACAGGCTTGGAGAGAGTCTTTGCAGTTTGCTTACCACACTACCTTGTGTGTTTTGTGTGCCTTGTGTTACCTACCTAGGTAAGACTGCTTTTTACAGTGTGCTGTTACACATAAGGTTTTTCACTATTGCCAGCAAAGAGTGTATGACACCTGCTGACTCCTGCATCCTAACTTCACCTGGGAGGAGAATGTCCTCTCAGGTTTGCCTCTGATATCTTCCCCGGTCTCATTCACAAGTCCAAGGCTGGCCTCACCATGTCTGGCAGCTCCACCCAACACAGGTAACTTGGTTTAGGGTCATTAGGGGCTTAGCAATGCAGCTGGTGCTGCAGAATGATTGGGCAGGCACGTCCCCACATAGCCTGAAGTTCCAAATTCATGTGGGCTTTTTTGTAAGATGTTTTTTGGTTAGAGAAAAGTTTGTTTGGACACTGTTCCTTATAAATTCTTACCACTGTGCAAGGTCTCGAGGTTTCTCACTGATGACCACTTTTACACATCATGAGATACTTAATATTAAAAAATAATTTGGGGGGAGAGACTTTGCTTCACTACAGAGATAAACAAACATCAATCAGGAATTTTATCTTTATTTCATGATGTTAGCACAATAAACTCACACAGTAGCATTGATCTGTACTTATTTAACAAAATACATTTATAGCAATTTACAAATTATTTTCCATTTGAAAACATGGCATAACATTTTATTAAACACAATACTTTATATAGAGAATTCTCATTTAAAAACGTATTTTAAGTATTTTCTTTTCTCAGTAAAGCACAGCCTGACAAAGAAACTCGTGCCTGTTAGCTAGTAAGAAAATCAGAACACTAAGAAGATGTCACCTGTCAATTTATTTGATTAATTTTAAATTAAGGTACCAGTGGAATGTAAACAAAGAGTAATTTTACAAAAGGCTCCTTATCAAATATACATGCAGAGGTCTGAGTTCCAATGTATATATTATTACATTTCTGCTCTCTAACGTAATATAATTTGATAAGCCATTATTAAAAACAGTAGCCTTTGGCACTTTGAGTAAAAAAGAATATATCAATATTTATGTATAGAACATAATTTCAATGATTACACAAGAGCTTTAAAATCTTTTCTTAAGAAATAGGAAACTTTAGGAAAAATATCACACTGCACTTGAAATAGTGCAGCAAGTTTTAGAGTAATAAAAGCAACATATATGCCAATATATATCTGACTAAAACCAAGGAATAAAGAACAAACACTCCCACCAGGAATCCTGCTGTTTCCAAAACAGCTAAATTGCCAGAGGGAACATTTTCTAATCTTTGCTTTATTGCCATTATTCTCCATTTCAATTTTCCTTTATTTCCAGGTTCATCTACTTACGTTCTTTTCCCCTGCACTTACAAACTAACAAATGATTGCATTTTATTTCCCTGCACTGATAGGCCAACACTGTTTGTGTCTTAACCATTCCTTTAAAGCTAATCCTACCTGCTTTATCCTGTACCTAGACTAAACTAAATCCAAAGGGTTTTGCTTATGACAGTCCAAGTGTTTGTAATTCCTAGGAATCTTGTACAAAATTTCATATTAAATACCAAGGACTAAAGAGACATCCTTTTTAAAAGAAAAAAACAAATCCTGACTTGTAAATACTAGCGTCTGAGAACTTATTTCTAAAAATACTTTTTTTAAATTTTTCTCCTGGTATCTATGATTATTTTTCCCAGCTGATGTGCCTTAAGTGTGTCTTCAACACACAGTGCCTTTTACACAATATGCTGCAACCCTACTGGGTAGCTTATTACATGCAACCTGCAGAATACTTTCTCCCAATCATCCTAAGTATGATGGGGTCATCTTGTATCAATAGCAGAAAGAGTGTGGTCATTTCCTTAAAGACTGACACTCTTCCACAGCACTGGGTGATGGGCAGGTGAGGGAAGCATTGCTTGGCACAGTTGGCTTGACAGCAAGCATTTAGCTAAGCCTGGAGCACCTGTAAAACTGGGAAGTACATATAAAGCTTTCCATTGACTCACAAACACCATCCTCATACTTGTGAAATTACTTACTTAGGTTTGGGATTTTGTTTTGGTGTGGAGGGTTTTTTTGGGTTTTTGTTTTTTTTTGGGTTTTTGTTTTGTTGTTTGGTTTTTTGTTGTTTTTGTTTGGGGTTTTTTTTTGGTCTATATTTGTGTTGTGCCGTTTTTCTTGAACAGGATGATTCTTCCTTCTATCTCCGACTTGGCTGGGGTAGGGTGGGCTTTTCCTTAGAGTTCTTACCCCTTAGAGTAGACCCTAAGGGGTATGAGTTATTAAACCCTTAGGTAGGGTCTGTAGACAGGTTCTAAGTATAGAGAATGTTTCTGATTCTCTGATACCCTAAATGAGAAGAGGATTTAAACCAAAGCACTTCTCTCAAGAAGCCAGAGAACAGACCTGATCTGCTTCTTAGTCAGTGAGATGACTGCTAAGCCATTCCCTTCCCCTCCTAGCAGGGGACTGGCAGGTGACTGAGAGTAAATCCCTTTCAGGTAGAAATAGGAGAGAATGAAGAGCTGCAGTGTGTGAGCACTGCCCCTGGCTTCCTTCAGGGTTTGAGTCAGAGCCAAATGAAATTAAGCATTTCTTCTAGCAGGCCCATTCTAGGATATGCCATGTTTATTCTTTTCAGAGCTTATCCTTTTAATAATTTTTGGCAATGGAGATTTTTAGTAGGCAAGTTTTTTCATTATATCCAAAGCTCAGTTTACTAAAATAAATCATGTTCTCTCAGGTGCAGAGACCTTTTATATTCTTAAGTGGCAGTGGTGGGAAAAATATCATGCTTAAAAAGGCTCTGGAGGGTGTCTCAAAGGGAGGTGAACTGTAGTAGTGGCACAATGCAACACTTGTTCAGTGATTCTGCAATACCAAGGCATTCCTTTCTTTAAAGCGAAGCACAAATCCCCTACGTAATGGTGATTGGGGTGAAACTTGTGATTGTTCTTGTGGCATACTAAGCAAGTGAGGTGAATGACTGCTTCTAAATGTGAGCTATGATATTAATTCCTGTCTCCTTGGGAGCTGGTCAGGAAAGTTGCCATCTATTTTTATTTACTCATGGCTCACCTTTCACATTTGCACATCTTGTAGTTATTGGCGTCCTGCCTATTATTTGTTTAAAAACTAATAGAAAAATGGAAGGGTTGCTGAAGGACAGAATAAGAAATTTAAAAATGTAAAATCTGAATGACTTGTAGTACTTGGTAAGACCCCTTAAAAATGTAATTTAAAACAATTCTACAAGTTAGCCCACTAAGAAGCAGCCTCTTCATTAGTAGCACCTGTTCTTAAACAAAAGTTGAGCAGTAGCAGCAAAACTATTCAAAATAGATAGTCATTCCATTCTAATGGAATGTCACCCACACAATTTTTGTTGCAGTAGACATCTTAAAGAACTACACAAAACCTTTGCAATCTTTGAATGTGACAGATCCACTATAACAAAGCTGTAAATATTTCCTATGCTAAATGAATGCAGCCAGCATCATCATAGTATTAGCAATATTACTTGTAAAGTAACTGCACATCAATATGTCATGTTTGCAGAGTCTAATAATTATGCAATTTTTCAAAACATGTAAAGTTATCATCAGCACCATCCTGTATTAAAGATTTGGTGCAAATTTTGCCAAGATGAATATATACCACTGATACAACCTTTGCTGTGAAAAAGTCAGTAAATTTTGGACACAAATATAAAATAAAAAGTTGGCACATTCAGGAAATACAGTGTCTGTGTTCAAGACCGTTATTTTAATTGACATCATCACCCTCAGATAAATGTTTTGAATCTGAAGAAACAAGTTGCATGAAAATGCTTCACATTAGTTCTGGCATTGTGCTTTTCCCCCCACCACATGCTGTTCACAGGCTCATGCACATTGCACATCAGCAATGCAGGGCTGCTGGTCAATAATTTGGCACATAAAGGTAAGTATCAGCTTAAAACAACGGGAGCAGAACCTGTGTTAAGATGTGTTTACTTTGTGGTGGTATGGACCAGCTGATACGTCTCCTCTCAGTCCTTGTACGCTCGTGTGGGGGATGTGCCTTTATAGAAGATGTTTCTGGTATTCTCTGGGCTGCTCCCTCTCTCAGGGATTAAAATGATGTTACCTTTTCTTCGAAGTGTTGAGTCCCGGCTAGAAGAAATGGACAGAGTCTCTGAGCCAATCTCACTTCCCTCCACTGGTGTGACTCTTATCGTAGTGATTCCATGGTGGTGATGCTCGGTGTTATCTATGTTGCTTCTTTTCCTGTCACCTGACCCATAGCTGTCTTTTAAGGAGTCACAGCTCTCAGAGTCTCTGTTAAGATCATTTAGCTCATATGTTTGACGGAGAGTGACTTTTTCAGGACCTTTCCATTTCCATGACCCACTTCCTTCACCTTCTGATGGCATCTGAATTACAGGTCTGTTATTTTCTGGATGGGCCTCAACTCTAACAATGCTGCTTGGCTCATGGTCTGTCAAGGTTTTATATCTGATGGCTCCTGTACAGGTCACTGTGCTTCCCTCTGAACTCTTTGGACTGCCCTGAAGCACTCCTTGCTGCTTAGACATGGCTATTACTTGCATGATTCTTGGCTGGCTATTACTCCTGCATGCAACACTCTTCTCAGCAGCTTTCAGCCATTTAGCTCTAGCTGAACTAGTTTTGGGTGATGTGTTCACATTCTCCTGAGTCTCTTCAGGAATGTGTACTAGCTGAGACGAGCCAGGACGGGACTGTATAGAGACCCTTGGCCCACCAGTAAGACCCGAGTTGTTACAACCTGGTACACTGCCAGGTTGGATTTTCAGGTATTGGCTAGTTGGGCCATGATGATCACCATTTACACCCACTCTGGAGGGCTCTGAGCTTGACCTCATTTCGATAGCCCTTGGTGGTGACTGGCCAGATTCCGTCTCTATTACCTGCAGTGACAATTTTCGACTTTCATTCTTGTTCTTCCACTGGGACAGCAGCTGTTTGGAACGGGCAGAATCCATTGATGCGTGTATTGTTGCATTTCGTCTTGCTGGATCTTCCAAGGATGGTGTGTTGACTCTTGGCAAAGTGTTGCTGAAAGTAACCATGTTTTCCTTTCCCATTGGGCTTCGTGGTGTTATAATTTCTACATCAGCATTTGCTCTCTTGAGATTGGTCAGAGAGCCTGAATCTCTGTGGTTTCTATTCAGGATGCCTTCTGTACGGTGAGAGACAATGCCATCACTGCTGCTGCCATTTTTACCAGGCAGGATTCTGTTGGCATCTTGACTGAGGTCTGTCAATGACCTTAGAGGTTCTCTGTGAAAATTTGGGTGATACATATTCTCATCACTCGGTAAGAAGTTCCCCACAGCATATAGGCCCTGATATTTGGACAGAAGCATCAACAATCAGTTAAGAAAGTTAAAAAGGACACATTTTAAGGTACTTTAATTACATTAATTTGCTTTTAAATAGAATTCAGTGACATAATTACTCCAGCTAAACTGATGGATGTGATTACTTGCCTTTCCTCATTAGTATAGCCTTAGTCCAAATTCTGTCCTCAGTCTGGCACCTCTATGTATGTATGAAGTAGCCTCACTAGGATAACTAGAGCATATTATTCATGGCAATAAACAGTCGAGGTAAGGATTTAGCCTCCGTGAGCTTTCTTCTTTTTATCAAGCAATAGATACAGATACAGCTACAGAAATCATGTTTTGTCAGATAAATAGCAAAATAGATGTTTACAGTCTCTTAGGCAAAGCTATCTTACAACTATACTACTGTCTACCCTGATATACTGAATCTTGTTACAGCTTGAGTTGTTCTCTGCCGTTTGCAGATTCTGCCCTTTCTACTGCACAATAACCATGTAATACAATATCTAGAAAAATATATCATCATCATAGAAAAATTTAACAACTTTAAATCAATTGCTTCCCAAGCTGTGCAGAACTTCAAAACAATTTAGTTATAAAACATTTTCCTAATCACTAGACTCGCTGTAAATGCTGTCATTTTAAAAAGACTCCACTGAGGGTATTCTGTGAGAGGGTCAAATATTTGACTCAGTCACTTGAGGTACTTGTTCTTTACACGCCTTTCAGAATTATTTGTAGTTTCATACCCCTCCCCATTCTCCAGCAGGAGTTGGAGTGTAGTTTTGAGGGCAGATTTACTGAGCATTGGGTATCCTGAACAACATACTCTCTGCTGTATGACGTTATACAACAGTATATAAACACAGCATACGTTTTTGGGTGTTTCATGAGGACAAGAGCTCCATTTAGGTAAATCTACAACAGAAATAAAATTTGAAATAAAATTCTCAACAGAGTGCATTTCTGCTTACAGTGCTATCATAGAAGCTGACTTTAGCAGCTCATGGGGTTTCTGTTATGACCCTGACTGCTGTTTCTTCTGCCACTTTGAAAGCCATTTTTCCCTGGTCACCTTTGCAGACCATCTGCAAATACCTCAGGTTATGTTACCATAGAAAAAAGAGGGTCAGGAAATTATTTTAATATTATACTAAACTTCATCATTGACTTCTTGGGGGTAAAACCATGCCACTGGCTGTTAACACTCTTCTGTTTACCTGCCCACACTCAAGCAGTAGTGTCAGCAGTAGCTCTGATTGCTCCCAGGCACCTGTGTTGCTCTCTGAGCAGCCAGGGCAGCAAATTCCTGCTGGAGACACACTGAGAGCAGCAAGCAAAAGCAAGTGCTTGATGAGCTTCCTACTCATCGACAGATACAATCAGGCCTGACCTACATGCTTCCTTACAGGACCCTTCCAAAGGGCTCCATCTCTTTCAACAGGGTACAAAGGAAAGGCCTAGGAATAACCTGATTTGATCCTTTTCCCCCTGCATTGTTTCCCTAAGAACTCTGAAGAATCACAAGTGTATAATATTGCTTTAATTTCTTGCAGATTCAGCAATTCACTCAGCTGAGTTGCTCATACTAATTCAATACTTTTTGAGATCATAAAGGGAACACTGTCATTATCAACTCAGGTCACCAACAAATACCAATTAATCAGATATTTTTCTTGTCCTATGCTTTTAAATGTGGATTAGAAAAGATGAGTATTTTTAAGTCTTAATAAAGCACATAAAGTTAGAACTGTTTCTGTATACAATGCCAGATTGCTACATTCCACTCTATGCACTGTTTTGGAACTTCACATTGAAACACTTGTTTGCTTTTTCCTGTTTGCTTTTAAAGTCATTATCTCTAATTCAGCATCTTCAACACATATTGACTTCTTTTATACCTATGGCATGTGAGCATGATGAAAAGTTTTCATAAAAAAACTCCAGTACTCTAATTCCAGCCTTATAAGTTTAATTTGCCAAAACGTAGCCATGACTATTATATTTACCAAATAGAGAGCAATTCCTCCTCCTATGAGAAAGCCACAGTAAACATCAACTGGATGATTCTTATACTGGGTGATACGAGTCAGACCGCATATAATTCCACAGATGATAAAGGCAAAGACCAAGAGTGGTTTAAGAAGTTTTGAGGAGTCTGTTAATGTAGAATTGAAGTACATCTTTAAAAAGAAAGAAATAAAGAAGCAGTTGAAGAAAGTTAAATATACCTAAGAGGATTTTAATTTCTCACATTCAGTGTTTCTTTTATATATAGACTACTAGTACACAGTAATATTACAAGTAATCCATTTCATTTTACTTTACAGCCCTGTTAAAATTTGCTCACTTACTGCAGAAAGATCTGATATCACAAGGAATGGATTTCCAAAAGCACAGGCAGTGTTGCTTATTGACATCAATTAGGATAAGTATTTTACGCCTCAATACTGCTCCTAATCAGCACCTAAATGTTCCATAAATGTGACTAAGGAGCCACCACTTGTGAAATACAGAAGCCAGATGTCATGCCAGATGAACGTAATAACCTCTTCCAACAAAAGCTACCACCAGATGCTTCAGAGAGCCATTTCTCAGCTGAGGGCCATAATATCAGGGAGGTCACAAAAATTAAGGAGGTGGCTCATTCGTGTTATTCCAAATTCTGGCCCTTCTCTGGGCAGACTAAGTACTGGCAAACTCCCAGTACACTGACAATACTATTATCTAAAGCCATTAACTGGTTGTTACTGTTGTTTTTCTCTGATTTTTACAGCACAAGTGATTGAATTACTTTTTAAACCTCAAGTAACTTGTCTATAGCACAAACATTGTGGGCCATACTGAAGAAATATTACTGCTCAGAAGTGCAAAATCAGCTGCAATTGCTGCAGCATGTCCCACAATTCTCTGCTAGCGACTGATGGGTTTTATTCACTTGCTTTGCAGTAACACCTTGAAGGCCTCTGGAAGTGATTGTGCCACTTCATCCATGCTGCAGATCTCTGGAGGTGAAACCAAACTACATCACATGAATGTATGGCCCTTAATCCCTCAAGTTTAAAAGCAGCAAGTCAAGTGAAGACAGCAACAAAGGCAGCATACATAACAGTTAATTTGACTGGTAAGTTAAAATATCACTGTAAGACAGATAAACACTGCATTTTATATGAGGGTAATATGAGGCATCAAATATACTTTAATATGACACTTTTTTTACTTCTTAACAAAGGATATGAAGCAGTTGAGTATCTTCCTTATTCTTTAACAGCTACAATAAAACCAGCTTCATTAGTAGTTTTATTTTGCTTTCAAATTGGTAGCATAAAAACATCCATCCATTATCCA
>VWYI01034121.1:0-17204 GCA_013399455.1 Anthoscopus minutus
GCCTTTAAATCAGAAGGCAACAGAGGAGGACACTTAAAGGCTTTGCTGGCATTCTGAAAGGGAAACAAAATTCCTTCTTCAGGTCCAGCCGGATGTCATGATTACTAAACCAAATTTCAGGACACTGCCTGTGGAGTTCACCATTTTGTAAATAGATGTAAATTTGAATTATTCCTTCTGGATGTTATTTCTCAGCCATATGAAATATAATTCCTACTTGTCCTCTGACAGATGAAAACTGGGTTCTCCAGGACAGTTGTGCCAACCTATCATGTTGGCAGACCCAACCTGAATATTACTACCAGGACATTATCACCTATTCTGTATCTTCTGCTTTCCTAATGAATCTTTCCAGTCTTATTAAGACTCTTGACTGCTTTGAAATCATTAGTTCTCTTTATCAAGAGGAGCATATTCAGGTTAGACAGAGAAGTTTTCACTTCAAAAACGTATTTTTGGCATCTTCTGTGTCAAGGAAGAGAATTTGGAGTGTCTTCACACCTTTTAAACATAAAAACATACTGAACTTTCAAGTACTGATTCATGCAGAAAATTTAATCTCCTTTTATCAGCATTTTAAATTGCACAGTTTTATACAAAATGAACTTATTTGACACTCTTCTTCCCAGGCAGCGCAAGATATCTGAAGGAATAGCTCATTAACCTATTTTTTAATAGTCTGCTAAGCTGGAAAGAAGCCAGAAAGATTTTAATGAAGTATTTTTATTTTCATAGGATTCCAAAATTTGCCAGTTTTCCATTTTGTTGCTTTATTAAAAGTCTTGAATTCTTATATAGCTTCAGAGCTTTTAAAATTACCAATAACAAATGCTTTTAAATCATTACTGGTTCTGAGCTAGACTCATATACAAAAGCATAATTTTACAGAGTTAGATTTAAATTGTATGATGGTAATTTCATACAGAAGTGAAGTCCTTATTCTCCTAAATTTTGTTCTTAAAAGTCAACCTGCTTCTAAAAGGTGGGTAGGGTGCCAGTAGTAGGGATTTTTTATTTAAAGGCCCATAAAGTGTAAGAAATACAGAAATTTATGCTGTACTGTGCTACTACAACAAATATGTTCTTTCTGCTTCTGAAGCTTAGACAATCTCTAGTAAATTCTCAGCCTTTGACAAGACTAGAAACTTTTAAACTTTTATCAGATTAAAAGTGCAGCTTCCAGTCAATCTATGAACATTGAATAAGAACTGAATGAAACATCACATAATCCAAAGTGGTATTTACCATCAGTTAGGAATTCCTATGGCTTTCGGGCAGAAAATGAAAGCATATGGACTTTGGAAGCAAGACTAGGCTGCACAGGATAGTTACAGAAGTATTGTTTGACACAGTAGGAGAAAGCTTATATGGCCAAAACTTAATTTCAGTCATTCTCACTTTAGTTCATGATAATATCAGATGGGTTATCCGGGAGCTCTTGTAAAACACTTGAAAGACAATTAAGTCTTTCAAAGCCAAGATGTGTTCCTGAAGGGCATGCCTTCCTAAGGTTATTGTCTAGTGGACAAAGGGAAGGCAGTGGATGTGCTTTCTTTTTATTTTTACCAGAATTTTTCATATAGTCACTGACATTATCCTTCTGGACAAAATGTCCAGGATACAGGTGGACACATACAGAATAAAATGGGTGAAAAATTGGATGAAGGATTGTGTTCAAAGAGTTGTAGTAAAGGGGGTAACATTTGGCCATGGCCAGTCACTAGTAGTGTTTTCAGGGCTCTCAACATAGTGTTTTCATGGGTTTTTCATGTCAGATACCTGGACGCAGAAGTGGAATGCACTCCAAGTTTGCAAGCAACAGCAAACCAGAAGAAACTGGTTGCCTTGAGGGTAGAGACACCTTACAAAAAGAGATATTTAAAAGTTTAGAATGCTGTAAGATCACCAGCCGTATAAAATTTAACACGAACATGTCACACTTTGCACCTGGGAGAAGGTAATTCAAAATGCATGTATACACTGGAGAACCAGATTCTGGAGTGCAACCCTACAGAAAGGGATAGAGGAGTTTTGTCCTGTGGATATTCCAATGAGAGTCAATGTCAACTAAAAATGTAATTACTCTACAGATGAAGAGAAAGCATGGAAGGTTTTGTGATGCTGCGTTGCAAAAGGTAAGAAACAGGCAACATATCAGTGTCTCAGAAATGAAGTTTTAGCATCTGAATTGTTTCTTCTACTCTATCTCAGTTGTAATGCAGGTAACTCACTCATGGTGCTCTAGCAGTCAACAGGGATAAAAATATCCGGGGGTACATCAAGTGCAGTACAGCCAACTGTGTGGCTGTAAAGAAGGCCAAAAAGAAGTGGTTGTCCCAATATACTCAGCACTGCTGCAGCCTCATCTTGAGTACTGTGTGCAGTTTTGGGTTCTCCAAAATAAATAAAAAAATTAGAATGTGTCATAAGGAGGACAATGAACATGGTGAAAGGACTAGATAGCAGCTGTGGATGTTAGGTTTGTTCAGCTTACTGAAGTGTAGACTGAGACATTAACTCATTGTTGACTACACCTTTGTCATGAAGGAAAGCAGAGACTGAGATGCTGAACTCTTCTGTCTTGTTTGTGCTAAAAAGACTTGAGGGAATGGCTTTAAGCATCAGGGGAAGTTGAGATTGGATATGGATGAGTATCTTCTTCAGAGAGAAGGTGGCAAGCACTGGAAATTGTCAAGGCTCCAAGCTTGTTGGTTTGCATGAAATGGTCAGACATAACTCTTTGATATAAGCCTGTGATCTGTCCACAGAGAAGGTGACCACAGGAGTTTTTTATGCTGCTGCTCAGCAGTAGCCAATAATTTTATTTATACTGTGTATTGCTAATGTCCTTTCACACCTAAACATATCTTTTGCTGTAGAGTCCTGTCCTACATTTTATACTTTAATTGAAGCTTAGCATCACTATATGTTTCAAGTCTCCAAGTTATAATATATCTGTGAAAGCTCTTCATTCTACAGAATCTGAAAAGTACACTGAACATTCAAAGGGGTTTAATATTTTTTTCTTGTGTTGTCAAATTGATTGTGCAGACACAGAACGTGTGTCCTGGACATTTGGATATATGGGAGCCAGTGAAAGATTATTTACCTTCCTAATACTAAGTATGTACTAAGTTCTGCCATATAACAGCTGTTTGTTGATAAATACGTAGTAAATCATTTCTCCTGTAGCTTACATTCATCACCTATAGTGTGAGGCTCAATCTCCTACAGCTCTCAGCAGTGCTGTGAAATTATTGCTATCTGCAAACTTCTCTAAGATTCTTGAATGTAAGATGCAATGGAAGAGTGAAATAGAGGAGGCAAGTCCTCTGGATAAAAGTTTTACTTCACTTTATAACATTAAAATGATGATTAATTTATCTGCCTTGCAGAAAAACATTTTAATAATTTCCACAGGAGAATGCATTGATGTAGGTGAACACTCAGAAGGGAATTCCCTTTCAACTATGTATTTCTGCTTATTAGTTAGCAATCCTTTTATGCTGGTAGCGTTACTACTTTGAAGAACAAGTGCCTACAGACAGACAGCATTGTTTGAAAAAAAGTGTCAAGGGACTCAGTGATTTCTGAAGACAAGTGAACTCAAACAGGGGAAAAGAGGAACAAGGGAAGAATTTTATTTTGGATATATCAAATGTAGTAGTTCATCATTCTAATTATGTTAGTAGGACTAATGTGCTTCAGCTTGCCAGTTGTATTTAATATTAGCAAAACACATTGCTCATTCTCAAAACACATACACCCTTTCCCTCCGAGCTACAGGATGCTAGGACTCCAAAAGCAGCAGAAAACAGCAGCAGAGGAACATCTGGATAAGACATAATTTCAAAGTTAAGTAGCTTCCAGTGCATTATTCTCATGCAGTGAGCAGAAAAACTGCTGTATTAGTGGTAGAAAGCTGGCTTCTTTTCTGCTTGGCCAGGTATCATAGTTTAGCCCTAGCCAGAAACTAAGAACCACACAGCCATTTGATCTCTGCCCTCTGCCCCCGTGGGAAGGGCAACCAAAGCTAAAAAAGTAAACTTCATGGACTGATACAACAACCATTTCATTATTGATACTAAATAAAATTTAATAATACTTCTAACAAGACTAATGACAAAAATAGAAATAATTACAATAGTAGTAACAATAGTAATAACAATAATAATTTTAATGAAAAGGAGAGAGTAAAATTCAAGAGAAAGAAGTGATGCACAATACAGTTGTTCACTTCCCACAGACTGATGCCCAGCCCAAAAAGCAATTGGCCCACTTCCTTACAGCCAGCTCCCTCTGGTTTGTAATACTCAGTATACATGGCATTCTATGTTTGGTCAGTTGAGGTCACATGTCCTGGCTGTTCTCCCTCCCAGTTTCTCATGCACCTACTTGGCAGAGCATGCACAAACTGAGAAGTCCTTGATTTAGGGTAAGCACTACTTAGCAACAACCAAACATCAGTGTGTTACCAACATTATTCTCATACTGAAGCCAAACCACAGCACTGTACCAGCTACTAGGGAAAAAAAGCAACACTGTACATTAAGATCTACTGATAATAGAACTTTTTTTCCCAAATCAGAGCTGAAAGTAACTGAGATGAGTTAAAGATGAGTATCACTATTTCCACTTCATTTACTAGGAATAAAACAATGGGTGAAATTCTGCATCAATTAATGCAAAGAAAAATATATGGGAAAAGATGAAGCTCTTAATGACATACATATACAATTACAAGGTCTTAGTTTTTTGACTTTTAAACCAACATAGTCTTAGCCATAGCTGAGCAGGCACACTACTATAATTCTCCTAAAAATAAAGAGCAGCTAGAGAGTACTGAGGGGCTTGAGCAGTTTGACAATCAGCTAACAGTAAAGGCCCATGGATTGTTAATTCTTTGGGTTTCTCAATGCCTGTTGCTGCAGTCTGACTTGTCACCTAAGGGCCTAATGCCCAACAGCCCTCCAGGAGCTATTGGAAAGTAAGAAAATTCATTTATCTTCTCGGGAGAAAGGATGAATCTTAGGTCCCAACCACTAAGGGCTAACAGAGAGGACTGCAAGTACATGGAGACCATTAAGAGGTAATGGTGGAGGCCAGGGAAAGATATGAATACTAGTCTCAGCTGAGTGAAACTGGGCTGAAGATGAACAGAATTATTCCCAGCAGCAGTGTAAAAACCCTGCTGGAAAGACCTATAGCAGAGGCATGCAACAGCAGAGACTTAAGTGAGGTGCACTGGCAGGATCATCTTTTGGCAGTTTGCACCTTGAAAAAGTTCTGGCACTGGCTGCTCAGAGTTGGAGGTTGCACAGGACAATGGGACCCATGCTAAGAGAAAGATACCTCTAATTGACTCTGGATGTCTTCCTGACAATTTTTCTATGACTGAACAGTGCTTCAGAGCAATGGGGTGGAAACAAGATAAAGGGATGTGGTTGAGGAACATAAGGGATAGAAAATGGCAGTAGTCAATTTGTACAAATGTTTGCTATCTGTTTTATTTCCATTAGTGTACAAGCCACAAATCTTAGCAAAAAAATACATTTGTAGTCAGTTTGCAGTTAGAGAGTTTACTAGATACAAATTCGTTTTAGGCGAGTCTCATACCCCGGTATCTCAATAACTAATTCTCAGAGGGAAAGACTTCCCTTAAATTTCTGGTCCAGCTTCAGCAGTATCAGCAAAGACCCTCATCTCTATTTCAGATGCACAAAAATTTATCCAAGGTACACTATGATGGCCAGATTCAGCTTAAGTATGTATTGGCAATGTATTCTTCCAAATTTAAGAAAAAATTAGTCTTGCTGAGTACCAAACCCAATGCAGAACACTAATATAGGATAAAATAGCAAGATCTGATGCAATGTCTAAGCCATTATCTATCTATCTATAGAAGTGGTTCAGTTCTTATTATACCAAGGAAAAATTTCTGAGCACTGAAGAAAAAGCTGCCCTTATATGCTCATCTTGAATATTTGTATCCCCTCATATCTCATCTCCTACTATCTTTTGTGTGTTTTTCAAAACTCAGTATTTTAAAGTTTTCTACTTTTCTCTGCAATTTGGATTCTTAACTAACATTTTCCACCCACAGCAGTGTATTGTAACTTCTGCAAGGAAATATGAAAATTGTCATATATTTTCCACTCATAGCAGTGTATTGTCACTTCTGCAAGGAAATATGAAAAGTAACATTCACCTTTGGGGAAATAAGACCAAAAGAATATTAAATAAAGCAAAACCTACTCACAAATATTTTATTAAGAGAAAGCAGAACATTTCAAATAAAAACAGTTTGCCACAACCCAGTTACTTTTTAACTAGTAATATACTAGGCAGTAACTGGAAATGTAAATTGAAAACGTACAGCATGTAAAATAACAAGTGTCAAAAAAAGTGTCATCAATGGAATAGAGTACAGGCATGGAAAATAAAAGACTTCTATTTTGTCCAGATAAATATGGTCTATGACCACAGTCAGCATAATTGTTCTATTTAACCTCCCCATAAAAGAGGAAATGCTGGCACAGCTTATTGCATGGTCAAGTGAATCTGCTTAATATTGGTAAAGCTGAGAGGGCAGAAGGCAATATCAAACTGTGCATTGCACATTATGACAACTAATTCAGTACTGTTCCAATAAATTTGTCTTACTAAATGAATTTCTGTGCTTAAACAATGTTGCTAGCCATTTTAAATTCTGGAAGATGTAATATATTTGCATGGAAACCAAATCTCTGCATTGCGTCATTGCCAAGAAGAAATCAAATTACATCTATTGCAGAAAACATATGTTAAAACATTGGATAAATGAAAGTACCAGTTGTATGCAAACAAGGACTTGAAACAACTAGATGTATCACTTCTTTCTGTGAAGGGTTTGGAGCTGCTTAGCCTTGAATCAAAATCTGTGCACAGCAACATAAGTGAATTTGACAGTCAGCTGTATTTACATTCTGTGATATTGGCTTCTTGAAATATAAATACCTTGCTTTTACCACTCATCTGGTATAAAAGTAACTGGTATAAAAGTTGGGGTTTGATTCTCTTCACCCTTTGACAGAAAGTAAAATGATTGCTTGGCAGAAATGCAGTCCTAGGAGCAGAAATAAGGTTTTACAGGAAGGGGATAAAAAAAAGACAAGAAAGAAAAGGGAAAAAAAGGAGAAAGAACCCAGTTTTCCCTTTGATGTACTACACTTACTGGTACACTGTTTGACCCCACTGACAGGCTGGCTCTACAAAGAGGACGAATGTCCTCATTTCTGGAATGGCCTCTGTCCCACTATTTCAGCAGCTTTTAGCCATTGCACTAGTCCTGGAGTATGAGTATCACTCCCATTGTGTATGTGAAAAGCAACGAAGAAAAGCAATTCATTACTCTGAATTCACTTGGTTGCTGTTCTCACCCCAGGTGGAACATTTTCAAGGGTGTGCGGTCAGGAGGATGCTGTATCAGAGCCCTGACTGGCACGACAGAGCACTGCAGATGCAGGACAGCGCATGGAAGTGTGAGAACCTGCAGAAACAAGTCCGTGCTCAGAGCTCGGCTGACCCCATTTCCCCTCCCCACTGTCCGAGGCTGCTTTGCAAGCTGAACTGCTCTGCTGTTGCTCCGTGAGCGAGGCGGGTGACGAAAATCCGCGTGAGCACAGAGTGCAGTTGTTCCCCGCTGCCCCACAGGTTCCAGCCCGGCTGCTCACACACAGGTAGAGCCCAGATTCTGCCGCCGCTCCCGCGGCCAGGTGGAAACAGTCCGCACAAAGCGTTCCTGGACTACGCCAGGAGGCAGTGCACCAGTGCCGTGCTCAGGTCCCGGAAAACCTCTCCCACTATGGCAGCTCCAGCAGGACACTTGTTGCATTCTGTGGCATCAGGATCAGGTCCAGGGAGGTCTGGTGACTGGCGTAAGATACAACGAGACGGGCTTATGCTGGTTTAAGTCCAATGATCCATTTATTTGGGACAACACCTAATGCAGGAACAAACTCAGCTTAATCCAGAGACAGAGAACACCCTGCCCCTGCAGGGTGGTGGGTTTTATAGGGGAAGGGTGGAGTTTTACCATTCCCGGGCTTACTTCCCCCAAGGCAGAGCGGTGGGGCCGATCCTTCCCGGGTCTCAAAGGCATTGTTTCTCCTGGGCAGGGAACTCCACAGACACTGACCTACCAAAATCTGTTTGATGGCTGAAGAGCTCTTCCACCACCATTACCACCATCTTTTTTCCTACTTTGATCATATTTGTCTTTCAGACTTAATTCCCTTCTAGAGGGAAGGATGCTGTGGCCATGACTAATAGCCACTTCTCAGAGATGCATTGACTGACCTTACTCATCTCAGCCAGGCTAGGGAGACCCATCCAGACAGCAGGGCAGAGGCCACATATAGATTACAGGGCTTCCTGGGATTTCACCATTAGTACTGTGGTTTTCAGAGCTAAAACTTTGCAGCAATAAAGTAAGCAAAGTATTGCCAGTACCGCTAGAGGAACACACAAATACAGAACTCAGTAAATTGCATAGTGGATATGCAGAACACAGAATCAGGTTTTCATTTATTTCTTTATTAGTACGCTAGCATCAAATATCAACAAATACTTTGGGCAGACAATGGGTATTGGGATGCTAAGATATCACGTCGGGTGAAACAGGTTAATCATGGTTTTGATTAGTCTAATACTGTTAATATAAGTTAAATATTTGACCTTGAATTTTTCCTCTTACATGGGGGAAAAAATCCCAAGTAACTGGAGAGTGAAAGTCCATGTAAATGTCTAGATTCCATACAGATTTTCTTGCTGAAAAGAAAAAGATAAAATTTTTTTTTCCTTAAGAAGATAGTGTCAAGAACAAACCTATCATTAAAAATACAAGCAGCAGACTGGGGATCTCCCAAGTCAGCATCATGTGTCTTCCAGGCAAGAGGAAAACTCCCTGTAAGGCAGACAGGGAGTTTGAATTATTAAAGCTGAAGGAATAATCTACTCAGACTGATCAGAGCAGGGCTCCTTTGAGAGCTAGCTGGGTTTTTCCATTGGTAAGGAGATGTGTGTTTTGTATGTGAGCTGCATTTAAAGGAGTTTATTTCCATATTGCTTTCTCAAGCAGAATTTCTATTGCTGTAAGTAGTTTCCGAAAAAACCTCCACCACTTCACCACCCACCCAGGCACCCACTCACTAAACACCCCTGTGGTTAGAGATAATCAAAACTCAAATGAGAAGCTAAGATTAAATTCTCTAGAAAATAAAAGGTAATTTCCCCATCACTGCACTGATTCCATGGGAAGAATTCTGGGGGATTTTTTTGACTGAAAATTGTTACACCTACAAGTACATAATGCAGCAAAATGAAAATCAATGGGCATAGGGTTTCCCAGGCAACCTCTTATCAATTGCCTGCTTCTTGGTGATACTGTTCACTGCAATATAAAACCTCGAACAATTTCATCTGCTGCAGACTGAGAGAAGGGGGGTGGCAGAGGGAATCACCCAAATGAGAGGGTCATGAATAAATGAGTACTTATAAGATTATTTTGATTCCTCTGAAGAATTCCAAGCTATCTGAGTGCAAAGACTGATTGTCAAGCAATGGATGAAAGTATGAAGAGAACTTATTATCCTAAATAATATAGTATTTTCAGTCTCCTACAAAAAATGTATCTTATGTTTAAAAAAATAATTCCTGGCACCCCTGTGAAATATTTCTGGCTTTCATAATTCGGTTCTGTCACTCACATTTATTATGACTTGCACCTCCTGAGGTTTTACAAGAAGAAATGCCAATCACACTGCAGACATACATAAATAATCACTTTGTTGGAATCAACCTCAAAGAGACAGGCATCAGGAAAAGCAATGTGATGTCCTGACATTCTCTTCTCACCATGTCAGTTGCCTTGTTTATAAACTCTCCTCAGAGAGGGTCACAGAGGGTTGCTGGGGTCTGTGCTCTCACTTTGCAAATTTGCCAGGTGGTATCACCAAGGGCTGAAAGTCCCAGTGAAGCTGAAAACTTATGGTTTGGGTAGGTATTTATGTGTCACAAAGGTACCCACCTGCACTGAAAAAATTTAAAAGTCTCCAATTACTAGATACAAAATCTTTTCAGGTTTCAATAATGCCTGTAGCCATAAGGCTACTATCCTCACTATCAAACACCTTGCATAAAAATTCTCCTGTGAATTCCTGCAGCAGCCAGACCTTTACCTTTTCTTTCTCTCCAACACATTTCCTTGTCCTGGCTTTTTCCTTTTCTTGCTCTTTTCTCTATATTTACTTCCATGAAAAACTGGTATTTGGCTCAGTCCTGCTTAGGTGGGGAAATAGCATGTGCTGGTAACCTAGTATCTGTGGAGTCCCTAATAAATCACAAGTATATTTCAGGAGCCACTTTTCAACTCCCACCATCCTGCTCCATTAGTTGGAGTTCCACAACTACAACAAGGCAAACTGTTGTCTTTTAGTCCCTTCATGTTCCCTTGAGAAGATGGTGAAAATGTGTCCCATGCCTTGATGCATACACAGAGAGGGAAACAAATCCTTCATTTTCTCTCTCCTCATGGCAAAAGCACTGAAGTCTGTTGTGGGCACTCAGCTTTGTGGATTCCTCCTTAATGCAATATAGATTGGAGATATGGGGAAACACTCAGCTGGGAACCTTCAGATCATTAATAGTTAGCGGGGAAGTAAGGGAAGAAAATTATGCCAATAAAATGAGAAGGTCAAAAGCTGACACCATACTTTGAATACTAAACAGAATAACACTGCCTGGATAGGTTCAATTACACTTCCATATTTTTACTGCAGCTTGATTATAAATTTTACTTTTAAGTCACAAGGTTAAAGCATTGGACACAAAGGAAATGTGACCAAGCTTTGGTAACAGTAATAACTGATAAACAGAAAGTGAAGCAGAACACACTGATAGCTTACAACTCATTGAGATGGAGTTTTTGAGACTCCCAAAGTAAAACTCACTAACAGTTACTAAATATTACAAGAGAAGATTGATTTTATTTGGTTCCCATAACAAATACTCTGACACAATTTACTGTAATTGTTTATATTAATGGCTATACTTAAATTGTAGAACACAGAAATAATGAATGTTTTGAAAATTAATTGAAGCAGAATACAAACAAAATCTGCTAGTCTCATCTACAAGAGCCAAGAGGGAGAGATTAAGCAACACTCCTACTTGAACACTGCTAATTCATAAAGGTTGTTCTTGGTTATCTAATCTACAATTTACTTTGCAAGACAGTAAAGTAATCCAGACCCTGATAATTTTTTTTTTGCAAGCAACACCTCTATACAAGACAGCATCCTTCAAGAACTGCTTCACTATGGCTTAGTCTGGAGCAGACTGGCCAGCCTCATGGACGTAAAAGCACTAGATGGAAGAGACAGAGCGTGTGGTCGACACAGGTTTGATCACTGCAGTAGCACAAGCACCACCTCAAACTCCAAAACATCTCCTCCAGAGAACCAATTCAGTGTGGAAAGAAGCCTCATTAACGTCAATGCCCTGCTAGTGTCAGAAAGCAAAAGCTTTCATGGCATAGCTATAGAAGGCAGCGCAACAGCAATTTCTCAATTTGATAATGATATACACAAAATACTTGACTGCTTCTCTCCGTTCCAGACCTCCAACAAAACTCATTCTATAATAAGTAGAGATTTTGGACATTTCAGGGAAAAAAACCCTCACTGCTCCAAATTTATTCACATTTTTCTCTACACTTGTTGCTATGCAGATAGGACACAGGTCTCCTGACAAAAAGCTCTTCACTGTGGCCTACCTTAACTCTTAGCTACTGGCTTTGAGGGTAATACACAGCTTACAAACAGAGCTGAAGAAATCAAAATTAGAAGTCTTTTTCCTCAATGAAATGAGAGTGAACACGTGAGATGCACCCCGTGATCTACCACATTCTTCTTGTAAAATGCTTTATTAGCTTATGTTGTGGTTACAGGAGAAACAGTAACAATATAGGTGTAGCCAAAGTATGTATTCCACACCGAACTACATTATTCTTGGTGAACTGTTAATAGTGGGCCTTTTGCAGCAGCTAAGCCATGCATATCCCACATATGAGCTGGCTGTAATGTTTTCTTTGTCTCTGCATGATAAGTACATGCAGCCTAAGGGGGATCATCTCTGCCAATGGGCAGCCAAGGACTCCTGAAAATAATCCTCTAACTCATAGGATTACATCAGTCCATTGTGAACATGCCCTCTCTGGGAGAGGTACCAAGTATTCCTTCCTGTATATAACCTGTGGCTCAGGACACTACCACCACTGTTGGACATCTGGAGGGGGACCAGACTTTCCACAGTCTTTGGACAAGACTGCAATCATCTCTCAACAGCACTGCAACCACTGCTTAATTGGACTGAGACCACCACCCTGACTAACAGGGGCCAGGGTGTACCCTGTGGTTTTAAACCAGTTTTCTGTATTCATTGCATTTATTATAATCTTTCTATTAAATTGTAACTTCAACTTAAAATCTCTTGCAAGGTATTTGTGTGGGATTAACTTCCTCCTGCTGGTTTAACTTCAAACCAGGAATGCTCATTGAAAAAAAAAAAAACTTATAAAAAACTACCTCATTACAGTTGAGTGACCTTCATTCTTCTCAATTTATTTTTGCTATATATCCAGATAGCCATAATCCTTAAAACTTCTATTAATTACCTTGATTAGCTATGCAAACACAATAGACAACAGACAGTTTTTGATGTGCAGAGCTTTTTACCTTTCTATCACCAGTTCAACGTTTTGAAGTACCGAGGAACAGAGAGCTACCACCATCTGATCACAATTACACTAAAAGGTATGAAATTAAGAGGTGTATCCATCCTGAACCCAAAGAGTGCTCCTCTCAAATGCAAAATCTAGTCACTGTAACCTGTAGGACAAGGTTTCTGTTCCTAGTCAGCAAACAGTCTATGCCACCCCCTCATTGTATTTGTGGGTTTTCACAAGTTAAAGGACTTGATTTCACTCTCCTGCTGCAGCCAGAGAGCTCTGCTGTAGGCACAGGTTTGCCTTAGGCAACCAGGCATTCCAGAACCACCCTGCACACCCAGGCTCCCCACAATGGCTTCTTTGGTTTGGGACTGGCATTACCAGAATGGCTTCACTGCACAGATATCTCTAGGGGCATTCATGATGAAAATCTTCCAAACAAGATAAAGTAAAATAACTGCTATGCTAATCCCACTATTCACATAGCAGGAGAAAAATCACTTTTTGACTGATTTTTGGCAGTAATTTTACCTAGAATTGCCTGAAAATACTGAAGGAAAAGCAGTTACCTGTGCACAGCCCTGGCATTAGCATGCTGTTGATGGCTTTTTCCAGTTCCAGAAGTTAACTGAATGCCCAAAATCTCCTTTTACTCAAAAGCAGGATCAGTTAAACGCTGAAAGAATGGATGCCATTCTGAATGGATCACCAACAGAGTTAATTTGCTTCAGCACTTTATTACTTTGCAATATAACCCAAAGAATATTGCTGTTACTGAGATCTACCATGATTGCCTACAAGAGTAGCAGAGCTGTTTTACTGAGGGTACAAGCAGGATCCTCGAAGCTTAAATTGTGTCTTTTTTTCCTAATGATTCACAATAAAACAAAAATCTGACATAATTAAACATATTAAAAATTGGTTTTCTGTCAGGGGTAAACAAAATTAACTGAAAAGTTTATCATGATTAAAATCATGTATATTTTTTCCAGATGTGGCGTCTGCAGAATTCCTAAGTGGCAGCACTAAAAATCTGTAAAATTCAAATGTTATTACAGAATTGAGGCATTTACAGAGGAAACACAATTTTCAAATATAAATATGAAAGATGTTTTCTCAACCAAATCTTAATATTAAATATGGAAAATGTATGTAGCTGAAAACCTATTTTTTTCAGAAAACATAACAGATTTTCCTTATGAATGAGGACATTTCAAAGGTTATTAGCTTTTCAAAGTACTAAATGCCAGCAGCCTGTGGATTGAAAAATGTTTCATTGCAAGGGGAATGTGCTAGAATGTGCTGCTTCACTTTCTTATCAAATATTTCTGATTAAATGAAAAAAATGTGCTGGATAACCACAGACTTCTGCTAAATGCTCCTTTCACCACTAATGCTAAGAACTCATCCTCTGGACCTGATAAACCTAGGTAAACTGATGGACCAGCTTCCTTCTATCTTATTGGATACAACTTTGTA
The DNA here is from genome assembly GCA_013399455.1 of Anthoscopus minutus. Taxonomy (NCBI): domain Eukaryota; kingdom Metazoa; phylum Chordata; class Aves; order Passeriformes; family Paridae; genus Anthoscopus; species Anthoscopus minutus. Next base: position 14,246 of record VWYI01034121.1, read on the forward strand.
CTTGGCTTTAAAATGAGACCATGAAATTAAAAACATCTGCAATAAAGAGGCATCTTTATAGTAATCTCCTAATTTAATTCCATATTTAATTCCATTTTCCATTTAATTCCAACTGTTGGTTGTCCAGCAATTTCTTAAGATTACAGTATTATAGAGTTGGGATGGTTTTGCCTTTCTAACAGCTTTTTTGTCTTCAAGATACGATCAATAATAGAATCTTGGTATTTTCCACTCCAGAAAAATCTTCCTTTTGCAGCATGATTAGACATGGCATAAAACAAAAGCTTTCAGATGGGGCAGTAAGAGCTGTGGAACTGCTCACAGGGTGAATGTTTTCTGCTGTGATAAAGCAAGCTATCATAGTGTGGTTTGATTTTTGCCTAAAAACCACTTCCATATCATGGGGTGTCATACAGCAATGCTGGAATAGTTACACATTAGAAAGGGATCAATGTAAAACTTATTAATCAGAAGAAAATTTGAAGTCACTAATGTTTCTCTCATTTTTTGTGTGTTGCCAATAAGTAAGCAAGAAGCTCCTCTAAAAGGCCTGGTCTACAGCAGATAAAGTTAATGAGCCTCCAGAGGACAGATACAGCTTACACAGCAAGACTGTTAATGCTGACACTGCTTGTTACTACTGCCACAAGTTTGTCAGAATGAGCTGCATTTGCACCAGACATTTACTCGGTTGGTATAAAACATGCTGATTATTTTATTTTTCACTCCTCAAGCTTCACAAACATCACTAGACTTGGAAAAGCTTTTCGCACCTGCCTGTCCTAAAGCCTTTCCCTCTCCTCTGTTGTCTGCATTTCATAACTGTGTTTTTTGTGAGGTTCGTGGGTAGCTATAAGTTCTTTGAGCATGTGTTGTTTACTGCCCCTAAAAACATTATCTAAGAAAGCATTCTTTAGGGGCAGAGGCAAGGGAGCAAAATTAAATTTTTATTTTTATTTAACAAGACCTAAGAAACTAGTTTTGGAATGCAATTGGCAGGAATAGGATCTGAATGGAAAATTTTGGTTTACCATTTCACACACTCACAATTCTCATGTGACATGTAGGAACTCCAAAACAGGTCACTGTAGACTCGGGAGACTATTTCTTTCCCCTTGTGCCTATCTAGTCCAAAATACTGTGCTCATAGATTAAAATTCTTGATAACTCACAAGAGCAAGGATGACTATACAGAAGATTCTTATATTATTTCATAGCTTTCAGTGTGTTTCTGCTTCCTCTTAATCTGCATTAATGAGATTGCATAGACAAATAACTTTGCAGAAGTAGGAATGGTAGTAACTCTGAAGAAAGTTTGTATTTGCTAGAAAAGAAGAGTCATGCTACAGAGAAGCACAAATCAAAAGGCAGATAGGACTGAATTAATTTATTTTAGCGTACAGATGCTCTGTATTCTTGCAAGTTTTATAACACAAGCTGCAAGCAGCAACTTCCAGAGAGAAAATAACAAAATGTGTCTTTTCATATTCTTTTCAATACAGAGGTAAAGACCAAGATTTCTTTTATATTTTGGAAAGGCAAGTTCTACCCATCTGGTCAAAATTTTGGGAGATAACAATAAATTTGGTATTTGGGAAAAAATTGAAGAGGTTTTACCATCTGTTATGATAAAATGATACTTCTGGAAGTTTAAGTACCCTGCACACTATTGCCTGTGACATAAGCAACAATTATCCTGTTATTCAGGGGAGGACCATCCTGTTTTTAAGGAACACTTTTGTACCTCCTTATACATTAGGAAAACAAAAAACAAAGCAAATACATTTATGAAAGCAGAAATGAAAGCATAACTACACGTCAATCTCAGCCCCTTATTTACTCCCTTCTGTATATCCACTCCAGGCATATTTTTACACTTCAGATTTGAAAATGCAGTATCAGGTGCAATCAACCTTCCCAAGATCTTTAGAGCAGTAGTGTTAAGTGTCTAGTGATGAAAGATGTAATTATTCATGTACAAGGCCATTACTCAAATTAAGGTCATAACAAATAATTTGTCAATTTGAAATAAATCAACCAGAAAAGAGGCTCTTTTTCCCTCTGAACTTACAAATTTTGCAAAACTGTGAAGAAGAAACTACAATTCTAAATAATTGTAATCTCTACATTTTCTGCCTTTTTCATCCTTTATTCATTAAACTGCAGTTCCCACATTTTTAGCTTTTTTTTGGCAGAACATCACCACCTAGTGATCATGTGTTTACAGGAGCTTCCAGAAAGCTGATTAGAATCTGAAAACTGAAGGCTGATGGGAATTAAAAAAGAAAATTTAAGTGAGGAAAAATATTTTTTATTTACACTGGAAACACTTCCTAAGGAGTATTAAATAGAATATTCTAAAGTAATGCAAGAAGATTTTTAGAGACTGATTAATTGATTAAGAATTAAGTAACAATATTATTTGGGTAAGAAAATTTAGCTTTTCAGCTCATATTATCTCAGATCAATTTATTTCATTAATATCAGATAAAATTAGAATTAAATTTACATGTGAAATACTAAGAAAGAGGAAATGCAGACATTTGCAGGAAAATCCTCCCAGCAGTGAGAGCTATTAATTGGAAATAGCATTTTGATTACATGTTATATGCTAAAACTAGGCTGGTACATCTCATAGAATTAAACCCCATATTTAACAGCATCTCATATAGACCAATGGATACGTTTCTTTTGAATTTTTTTTTGGCTCTGAGATACCTAAGAACCAAGATGGAGGTCTCATTTGTGGATAAGCTTCTCCCAAACCAATCACTTATTATTACAATCACTAATGAAGTGTTTCTTTCTGTGAGACCATACCACCACTCCAATTATACTCTGTTCACAGTTGGAGTAATTTTATAAGGCAGAAATACAGAATAAAGACTAACTCAGTATATATTTTCTAAATATGTATATAAAAATGAAACTGTTGCACTGTGTGACGTAAGATTCACGT
>VWYI01034123.1:0-20201 GCA_013399455.1 Anthoscopus minutus
CACTACACGTAATTGGTGTTTCCGCCCGGGTTCATCTGAACCTGCCACACCCCTTTAAAGCAGAAGACACTTATGTAAAGTTCAAAATTAAAGAAAAGAAATATTTTTGGTATTCACACTTTTATCAGAGTGATGTAAATTGATGGAAAAAAAATATGTCAAAGCACAGTCCATAATCAACCTGTGCAACCTGCTGCTAAAAAACAAACAAATCCTTTACTGAATTCAACTTTGTTGAATTCAAGGCTGGCACATATCTGTGAATTCATATGGCCTCCCTCTAATTGTTACTTCGTGAAGTCAAAATTCTTACTCTGATGTTTGATAGCAATCTGAGCTGCTCAACTAAATAGAAATAATCCCCTAAGGTTTTTTCTGACTTCCCTCTCCATATCCTAGCTATCTCTGACAGACTCTTTAGAGGGCTTTAAATTTTAAAACTGCCTTTTAAACAATGAATGAAGCAGGGATTTTGATGGTCAGCTATCTCACGCTCTTTTCTCTAGTGAGCAGTCTATTTCTAAAGCAATTAATATCACACATAGAAGATAGAACATCTCAAAATCATTTAAGGATTTGTAAAAATGTCTGGGAAAAGTGAGTCCACAGAGAAATAGGCATATATTCCCTAACATGTCATGAGACAGCACTTTGTACCACTATCTCAGAATTGCACCATATCCAGCTTGCCTTAGGGAATAGGGGGGAAGCTCAGAAAAGATTATCATATTATGCAGATGGATGTGGAAATACTTTCTAACTGGTTTCAGTAGGTACAATTTTTTAGTATACAGCCAAGATTCTAAACAACTTAATTTTCTACTGAAGTCATTTTACCTGCTCTCAATATTGATTGGATTAGTGAAAACTCTATTTGTGATTGACAGATGTTCATGCCCAAAGTCATCAGAGAGATGTCCTGTGGTCCTGCCTGCGAAAGAAAAATGTGTGTTTGGTAGTATTGACTAAATACATTTCATTTAAATGAACTGGAATGCATTTAACTTCTAAGTATTGGCCTTATTTGTTCTAACAGCATGGCTAAATCCAATTTGAGATAATGTTCCTTCCAAAATGTAACCATTACATCCAGCATATTAAAGTCAATCTATTATCATTGATTTTGATTCTGTGCCACACTGTGGAACACATTAGTCACCATTTCAGAAAGTATGACACAATTGCTATCATTTAAAGAGCTTCTCTCAATCAAAATTTTTAACATGGCGTGTATCTACATTATTTTTCTTTACTTAACTCACCACTGCTTTGATTCAGTACTTGAGATTCAGTTAATTATACAAGGAAAACATGTCCAACTTTATCTTAGACTCATATAGATACTCATAGATAAGGGTAGAGGAAGCTGTTTCTTAACAAAGAAAGGAAGAAAAGGAGATTATTTTCTTGCAATTGCCTTCCAATACAAAATAAAACATTAATTCAACAGGTAGTGAAGTGTACCTGCTTCATCTTTCTTGTACTCCTGACACAATGCCCACTGCTTTTGTCTTCTCATTCTATCTTATTGTCTTGGGTTGCAATGCAAGATGTAACCAAAAGTATGTATTCCATTACCATATGTTAAAACCAGCTGTGACAGTGTTCTTTATCTCTTCCATGACCCATCCCTCATAACTCCAGGGGTCTATCTTCTGTTAATGGTCCAGCTGTTAAAACCAGGTGCGGCAGCGTTCTTTATCTTCTATATCTCTTCCACAACCATCCTCCCTCCAGAGGGATATCTTCTGTTAATGGGCCATTGAGTTTCATTGCATGACTGATAAAATGACATCATCTCATTTTGAGATGCTGCACCCAGGGGGAGGAGCCAAACATTCCTACCTGCATATAATCAGAGATTTGGAACACCATAGTCAGCCTTTCTCCACTGGATTCCCAGGAGAAGACCAGACCATTCTATACCACCATTGGACCTTCAGAGGAAAACTACACCCTTCTACAGGATCATTGCTTCAGTAGAACCACATCCATCATTCCAAGAAGACTGCAGCCACCATTTAATCGGAGCAACATTTGGAGCAACAGGGTGTCAAGTTGTATTCTGACTCTGCCAGTGGGTTGGTGTTTTTTGTTCTACTGTATTTTAAATTTAATTTTCCTAGTAAAGAACTGTTATTCCTATTCCCATATCTTTTCCTGACAGCCCCTTGATTTCAAGATTATAATAACTCAGAGGGAGGGTGGTTAATATTTTTTCCATTTCAAGGGAGGTTTTTACCTTCCTTAGCAGACACCAAAACACTCATATTGATCATGTATTTCAAACCAAACACTCATGTTGATCTCAGCTGCAATATTTTGCCCATGTATGTCATATACCAAAATAAAAACCAGAGAGAAAGATTTTGGTTCTACGAAACCCTGAGCTACTGTAGCAGGCAGAACTTTAGAAATTGGATAGAGCTTACAAAATATTAGCAATTGTGTTATTCTTCTAACAAACAGCACCTCAGAGCTTGGGGAAGATGAAAAAAGGAAAATGGATAGTGCTTTTCCTGCTGTATTTTAGAGGCCTGTATTAGCAAGTCTTTTACATGTATGTAAACAGGAGAGAAGCCTGGTAGTACAGATGAGCATGGAGGAGAAAATTGTTGCAGCTTAAAACCCAAACTAGAATTTTTGGTATTGCATGTAGCTTCCCTGAGGAACAGGCAGTTTCTCCTGCTTCAGAAGGCCAGATGGAATGGCTGCTTTTTTTGGAGGAATCAAAAGTCAACTTTTTGACCATTCTTGCAAAATGTGTTGGAAAAAATAATTGTGTTCTGTGCTTACTAAAAATGACATTCTTTCATTACCATACCCAGCAGCAGGAAAAATCCAGCCAATGAGCTCTTCACTGGAGGTGGTTCCCAGAAGGTTATCAGTATTCAACACTAGTCTTGTGAGTTCTTTCACCTGCTCCAGCTTCCCTGTTTGTGCTTCTTCATGAGCTAATGTGAAGAAGGGAGGACCACAGGCATGTTATTACTATAATTCCTTTACCAGTTTATTCTAGGGATGGAGAAAAAAACATTTGTAAGTGCAGGACAAGAAATCTCAGAGGTTGTGGTCAGAACCAAGTGATGACTCTCAAATGGTAGATTCCTTACTGGGCAGACAATTGATTTGCAGGCTTAGGATTCTGAATATGTGGAGACATCTTACCAGATGAAGAACTTCTTCAAGTTATTGGAGAAAACCACATCTTATCCAAGGGTTAATATCAGTAATTCAGAGCAATAGAAACATGTCTGTACTCCAAAATCATGCATTGAGAGATACAAGAGGTGGCCAAGTGGGGCTATGAAGCATAAGAGACAGTTCTATTTATATCTGTACAAGAGGCATGCTAAGAGTGGGGCAATGACTGTATACTACCCAACCAGAAGAATTGAATTCCGTTGCCTACATCAGACACACAATTCTTTAGCCTCTTCCAGAGTGCAGCTAGGATGCCAGGTATCTCCCAAAATCCCCTCAAGTTGACCAACTGACCAGGTGGGCAATATGGTTCTCTGACCTAGAAAACAGGCTGCTTCTTCCTTGCCTGAATCTCACTTGGATGTGCAAGTGGCCTATGGAGTGTTGGTGTGTTGGCTGCATGGGCAGCTCATGGCAGACATCTAGGTATGTGTTCAGGAGTCCAGTGACACTGACTGTCAGCACTATTCTTCTAGCAGCACCTTCTGTCCTGTCCTGAGCCTGTGCCTGCCCTGGGTGCAGTTATGTATCCTTCCATGTGCCAAAGCTGCATAACACGCTGTCCAGCAGAGCATGCTTATGTTGCTTAGTGTTGGATTGTCATTGGTGGTGTTAGCTTGTCTCCTGTAATGCTAGCTCTGAAATGGTTTTCTTCCAGGTATCATGGGCTTGATGAGGCCTTTAGTGGGGTAGGAAATCCCTTAATGTCTGAACTGATGGAGTTCATGGTACATGACATCTTCAGAAGTAGGGAGTGGGAATGCTTGCAATATCTTCTGGAAATTCCAAAACATGAAAGAGAAGGCCAGAATAGAGTGTCGTGGTGTGATGAACCATGCATGGCCCTAAACTGCAGCACAGATGCCTAAGTATTCAACTTACATTAAGGGTTTGTTCACATGCAGTGAGGCACTGGTTGTGTGGGTTAGTTTGTTGGATATTTGGGGAACTTGCCACCTCTCTCAGGGCATCTTCCCTTCATCTTGCTGCAAGAAACCCTTTGCTCTTTATGCAACACTACAGAATTTAAGTCATTAGAATCAAATTGAAAGAGCAAGAGGACTATTTTGGGAGCTATGTGGGTCATCATGAAGACCCCAGTATAGTTCTTATTTTACTATTAAAATTAATACTGTGCTTTAATCAGCAAAAAAAAGATATTTCCACGTGGAAATACTAAATATGTAGCATATATTTGCTACCATCTGTCTCTGGAATCTCTACTAGACTCTAATACTTTATGTTTTACCTAGCTTTTAGGAAATAAGAAATCAGTGGTAGCTGCAAAATTAATAAGCAGGTGAATTGAGAAAGAAAAAAAATCCTGTATGCCTCCGCCAATAAATATTTATTTTGATCCTTTTTCAGATATTCAGAACTTCAAAGTGAAAAATACACTGTCATTTGTAGTTCTAGTGTAAGAATTCAAGTCCCATCTCTACCATTATAGAGGAGCTATTAATTTTTTTGAACACTTTCAAAAATCTAAGAACAGATTTGTTCAAGGGGCCCACATGTGCTCCTTTTAAGACAAAACAACAAAGATAGTCAAAATTGTACACAGTGTAAATATAAGCTGGCAAATTTGGGACTACTTTGAAAATAAATAATGCTCCACTAATGACTACTTTTTGACTTTAAATTTTCCTTTGCTCCTATAGCTGTGTCTTGTATATGAAAGACCTATTTATGCCCAGTGTACTTTCAGTTCATCCTTGTTTGAACTTTAAATATATTAAATCATGAGATGATTTCCATGGATTTCCTACAAAGTGTTCCCCAGCTGACTTTTAAGGAAACAGGGCTCTGCATTTCTAAAGGAGGATGTCCATACCAAATTTTGATTTTGACAATCATTAAAGTGTATGAGGCCTTTTTCCAGAGAATATTCACATTCTGCATTTCCAAGTCTTTACCTGGATATAGATAGATGCCTGTGAATCTCCATTCAAGCTGAAGACACACTCTAGGTTCCTAAATATGCTGCTGGAAGCTGGGACACTCCAGATTACCAAGGTCTTTCTTCTTCAGATCAGGGAAGCTTATTGTCTCAAGTCATAAGCCTACACTGCCAGACAATTTTGGTTCACAGTTCCCACTGGGGTTCTGCTTCTCATTCACATATTTTGATGCAGCCTCAGGATGTATTTTGGAGTGTATCAATTTTTGCACACAGAACAAAACCCAGCTATGGTCCTGGGACACATCGCAGCCCACATTAAAGATAAGCAGCATCAACTCTTGCTGCCATATGTTTCACCTCAGCCTTATCTGTCATAAACAAAACATCAGCCTTATCTCAGAAGAGTTTGTGTCTCAGTTGCAGGGTGTGTCTTAACTTTCATATTAGAAAATTACAGTGGTGGGCTGCAGCACAGCCTTTTGTTTTGTTACTACTTGTTCCAATCCCACGGGACCACAGACAGGCCAACAGAGACAAGTCCCACAGAAGACACAGTCAGGGTCCTCTAGAAGGAGATAAGACTTGTGGGCCCACTTGGACAAGGGCCATAGTCTTCCTCTGAGACTGATGCATTTAGCACTGAGAACAGAACAGAGATCTGTATCCTGTATCTCTGGAGTAATCCCATTACCTGTGTCACTCCAAACTATACATTTTTTTATGTCCATCCTTTAGAAATGGCTAAGACTTCAAGCTTCCAAGCTGTTTGCCCTCAAAAATTATAATTAAATATTAGCACTGAAACCTGAAAGATCGACAAGGACTCTGGCTGAATCAAAACACATACTTGTAAGGGTGTACTAACTATGGATCCTGTATTCAAGAAAACATATGGATCTTTATATGTATGCCAGAACTCTTTTAACAGAAACAGCATTTTAGGCAAGAAGTTCTGAGGTTCTTGATATTAAATGTTACTGCAAGAATTATAAAGCTATGTTTGAACCCGAGTTCAGAAAATATTTCTGACTTACAAAAATTAAGTTCTAAAATATTCCAGAATATTTGTATGTGTCATGAAGGTCCCATAATATAAGATTTACAGTTCTCACTGTCACAGATGGGTTAGGCTGGGCTCAGAGAGGTAGGAGTTGAGTAGTTGTTAAATAGACAGCTCTAAGATATGTGTGCAATAACCATCTTTTAACATCAAACATTTAACCTTGTCAATTAACAAATAAGCTATTATATTGCTCTTGCTGACGTATCTTTGCCTCGCAAATATCCTTGATATCAAAGGCCACATTATGATGCTCAAAAAGAAAAAATTTAAAAGAATTAGTCAGTGAGTTATATTTGGCCAAGTGTTTTCATTGGAGTGCTCTTGAAATGCTTTTTTGCCTAATCGTGTTTCCTCTTTGATTTCATCATGCATAAGTTGCTTCAGCATTGCTCACTGGATCTTTGACAAATGGCTTTTATTACAGAAAGAATTCTTTGAAAGTTAGAAAAAAAGTTTCTGAAGAGTTTCACAATTTCTTTTCATGAATTCCCAACTTTGTTTCACAACAGTTTTCTGAGATGCAGCAAGAAAGGATAATGCTTATTTTGCTGATAGGGGAACTATAAAAAGTGTATATATACATATTATATACATGCCCTAATATATACACTATGAAAAGCAACAATGTTTAAGCTTTAATGAAAAAGGTCAGGTATTTAAAAATCAAGTGATCTTATTTTTCAAGACACTAAACACTCACAGTTTTCTGGACTTCACTAATACCTGCTTTAATTTAAAAGAGATCACACAGTGCAATTTTGGTCACCCATTCCTAAAATCGTCAGATAATTACGTTTGCACAAGTTTTAGCAGAGTCAGTGGCTGAGAAATTTCATAACTAATAAAGTTCCTAAATAGAGTTGCAGATATTTATTTTAGCAGTCACTGTGAAAGCTGTTAAAGATTCATCACTTCTGAAAATCAAGTCACCTATATGTCTAATTCTTGCATGCAGCAGTGATTTTGTTGTCAAGGTAGATTCACTGGCTCAAGTAAAGTTATACCACTAGGAAATGTGTTTGCTATAAATTGAACTGTCTTAGTTGATAGTGCTGCTCATTACCACAGACTGTTGTTATATCACTAAACCTCAACCTATATTTCCCAGAAAAATCTTTAGCATTGATGGGACTATCTAGTCAAAGCAGCATTTCTCATCAATAGCAGGACTCATACATAGAAATTGCAATATTGCATAAACAAGTAATCTAGGCCTAAATTCACTTCTAAGTTATTTACCTCTTCGGCCTGAGTGGAACAGGGGAATAGGAGTGGAGGCTGTGGTCAGTTCACACACTTTCTCTTCTGCTCCTTCCTCTTCACACTCTCCCCATTCCAGTGTGGGGTCTATCCCACAGATTGTGGTCTTTCAGGTTCCATCATGGGGTCAACAAGCCTGTGAGGTCACAAGCCTATGGGGTCGCAAGCCCTGCCAGGAAATCTGCTCCAGCATGGTCCTCCATGGGCTACATAGACAGCTTTTCTCACCATGGTCTTCCACATAGGCTGCAGGAGCCTCTCCGCTGCAACGCCTGGAGCACATCCTCCTTCTCCTTCTCCACTGACCTTGGTGCCTGCAGGGCTGCTTCTCTCATATATTCTCACTTCTTTCTCTGGATAAAGTTGTACAGCTTTCTTTTCCCACCATCTAAAATGCTTTTTCTAAAAAGTGCTACCTCTGTCACTGATGGACTCCGCCTCAGCCAGCAGTGGGTCCACCTTGGAGTTGTGTCATTGGCTCTGTTTAACATGGAAGAAGCATCTGGCAGCTTCTTACATAGTAATGGAGTAATTTGGATTGAAAAAGACCCTGAAGATCATCAGTCCAACCTTTATCCCAGCATTGTCAAGTCCACCACTAAACCTTGCCCCCAAGTGCCACATCCAGACATCTTTTAATAACCTCCAGGGATATTGACTCAAGCATTCCCTTGGGCAGCCTGTTCCAGTGCTTGACACCTACTTTGGTTAAGGATCTTATTCTAATATCCAATCTAAATCTCCCCTGGTGCCACTTGAGGGCATTTTCGCCTGTCTTTTTGCTTGTTACTTGAGAGAAGACCCATGCCCACTTAGCTACATCCTCCTTTCAGGGAGCTGTTGAGAGAAACAAGGTCTCCCCAGAGCCCCCTCTTCTCCAATCTAAGCCACCCCTCAGTCCCTGCACTACCAAAACCTTTCCACATAAACCTGATACAGCCAAGAATAAGTCAGATGTGCTGTACATGTTAACAGCACACAAACACAGATTTACAACTGCTGAAAATCATCTTTACCATGCTGTTTTAATTTTACTGGTTCTAGTTGAACATTTAACATCAAACTGAAAAATTATTTCCATACTCTAAAGTTATATCAAGCCTTGCTGATACATGTTCGGAATCATAGTTTCATCTGTATTTCCAGAAATGCCAGTTTGTTGACTCAAGTGTAATATAACATATGCTGTACTTCCAGAGGGATGAATTCCATCATCTTGGGATTTTTGCATTTCTATCTCAGAATGTTCTGTACATCCTTACTAGATACATAATAGTGGCAGATGCATTTTAAAAAATCAAGGGTTTCTGTGATACTTCCTTCCTATATTTATTCTGTATATAATTACTTAGAATGAAGATTTGCTTGTAGTCTATTTCTGTATATTAGTGATATATGTGATTCAGCACTTCAAAATTATCATATAACTTGTAAAATTTAACATGGGATCACAGCTTTTGAAATATACCTGTCACTGTCAAAATCCTTTTTTTTGAAAACCCTAAAGGTTATAAAAATGTGTTTGCTTCTTGTGTTAGTTCTCTGAATTAAGGTTATTCTCTGGTGCATTCTAATTGTACTTAGGAACTAGATACATGTCAAACTGAAAGAAACTAAAATTTGTGAAATTGTACAGCTTTAGAGGCAGAGGCTAAGAAATCATTACCAGGATGAAAAGTACAGGCCTGTTCTTTTTTATCTACAAAAGATCAAAGAAAGACACATAAATGAAGACTGATCCTGAAAATGTGGCTGATGCTTTTATTTCAGCTATAGTCATCCACTGACCACTACACAAAGGTTTCAGATAGATGTAGACATTCTTTCATAGTGTCAGATTCTGGTTTTAGTCCATCCAAATTCAATAGAAGACTTCAGGATATATAGGCAAGTGTACTGCGTAAGGTTGTTAGAAATTAAGCAATCAAAGAGCATTTTTAGGTTCTAAGGGAAAAGAGAGGAAAAGTAGGTTTAGTTGATACCATTTTCCCAAACCATGTGCTGAAAAAAATTGTGAGGTTTTCCAAACCCCAGATTATGTAAATGGGAGCAAAGGAGCAGGTAGGAAAGAAAAGTTATCAAGGATCTTTCATTCTTCCCCCTGGATTCTACAGGGCATGATGTCTTTGTGAAGGAGACATTAGTAATTTCCTTAAGAGCCTTATCTGCTGAAATAAGTTGTGTTTACCACTTATAAGGTCTATTTCTTTTTAGTTTGAGTTGCCCTCATAATTAGCAATTAAAATGATAAATAGGAAGAGTGTCTTTCATTAACAGTTGCAGATATGTACTGTGTCTATCACAGAGATCAAATGTAAACACTACAGTGTATATTTGTAGCATTAAAACATGTATTTTTCCTTCAAAAATATTGGAACGAACTAATTTTTTTCCTTGCCTTCTCACTAACAAAATCCATGGAGTTTTTCCATACCATTTATATAAAGTCTAAGTAATCCACCATATTTTATTCAGCTTTGCAGAAACAGACATGTCCTTATTAGCGATTCTACAATGGGAGGAAAAATAAAAAGAATGCTTGGACTAGATGCCTATTTTTGTTTCATTCTTTGTACAAAGAAGATATTAAATGCCCGTCCAATTCAGAGACACTTTTGAGATTGTTCCTGGGTTCATACTGTCCCTGAAAAATGTATTTCTTGAGAGGAAAAGAGTCTTTTAAATAATACTTTCCAAGAGACCTTATAAATCTCCCTCTTCTCTTCTTTTAGTGGTGTTGTTTTTCTTGGCCTGTGAAAGTATCTGTCCTTTCCTGATGAGCGTGGGATTCTAAGTGACGGAACAGAGTTAGCCAAGTCAGGTAGCAGTAAAAACCCAGAATTTTGCCATATCTCTCCTAGTTGTTTCTAAACTTGAGAAAAAACTAAAAGGAAAATCAAGTTCCTGCAACTTTATTCTCATGGGAACTGGGTTTATCTGTAATATTTCTCTGTAATAACAATGTGCTTCAACGCTTACCATTTTTTTTAGGTTTAATTGATTTGAACTATGACAACTTTTTAGTAACCCTTTGTTCACTGTATATCTTGTCCTCTAACATTTTATGACCTTTTAAAATTTCAGTCATTAAAATACAGGGGGGAAGAACCATCTTGGCATCACCTTAGATAAGGTGTGATCTGCAGGTCCAGGCAAGGATCAATGCTTGCTTCAGTTGCTGTCCTGTAGCTTTCACACCCAGAGCTGCACTTAGAGACCCTCCCCACTCTCGCACAGTGAAAATTTCACCAGTTCCGTGGCTAGCCTGGACCGACCTTCACTGGCCACCTCTGCTTCACAGGCACACACCTGCATTGCCAAGCTCTGCAGGCACACCTGCAGTGTGACTCGTGGCTGCATTCACGCACCCTGAAATACACACACACAGGTGCCCATGGCATACACACCTCTCACCCAGGATACAGGTGGAGAGGCATTTAATGTCAGGACAATGAATCTTCCTCTTTTTCTCTTGCTCCAGAATAGAAGAAAAGCCGTAGCCTCAACTTATACATAAAAGAAAGCACAGAGGCCAAATTATAATGGGCCCTTTGCAAAATGAGGCGATATTTAGTGTTTCAATACAGCAAGCACCATCAAATTGCTATGCTGGATTTAAAAATAGTTCTGATATTTGAAAAATGGAGGAAGAGGGCAAAAAACATTTAAACTGTGAAGTTCTTTAAGTATCATTTAAAATAACACACACCTCCAATTCTATTGCCTTTTTTATCTTGACTCTACCATCCAACTTGTATTTTTCTAAGTGAATGAAATCCACAGTTCAAAAAAAACCAAGACTCTTTGTTTTTAAGGTGCTGTCTCTCTTTAATTATATTATTTTCCAACCCATTTCCTGTTTTAAAATGAATTCTGTAGTGATCCGAAAACTCCAGGCACATATATAGACACTTGCACTTCCAGAGGACAGGAGACTGAGGTGTGGCATGGGAGACTGGAAGGAAATGCAAAAAGTAATGCATAAGTTTGTCTAAATCAGATCTTATTGAATTGGGACATGAGCCTAAACAAGCAAAAGATGAAGACTTTTTTAACAGTGATGTTATTATTTTATTTTTATTATTATGTTATTATTTTCGTTCTTACTGCTTTGTAGGTATAATTTCCATCTATTTGGTCTCATACTTTTGAGTTTCATTGGAGTTCGAGCTGCATGAATGAGAGGCTTCACTGTTCATTCAGAACTTTACTGTTCATTCAGATCTTGGAAATGAAAGACAACTGCATACTGTATGAACAGTAGCAATTAAAAACTACTATTTTATATGTTGTGTATATACAGTATAATGACTGTGGCACAATTGTGACATAATGATTAATTTAATTAATGACATGTTCAAAGCTAATTGTTTTTTGAGTAAAGAAAGTACTGGAATCAGCATCTACAGAAATTACTCTACCCCTGCACCAAGCTGCTCCAATGAGAACCCCAAAGCGTTCTAAGTAAGTAAAGAAGTATCTTGTGTACAAGAGGTGGCATCAGAGTACTGTTAAGAGCCATAAGCAAAGCTTTGCCTGTCATGTTTTTAAGACTTGCTATCATGAACTTCCACTAAAAACCTTCAAAGGGTCAGAGCAGATTAGATTTGGTGCCTTATGCAAAAACCTTGGAAGAGAGGGTGAGAGTGCCAAATTTATGTTTGTGAAAATAATAGGCATTGAGACTATTTGACTGGTACAGTAAAGGAATGGTATTTTATACTGAGCAGCAGGTGGATGGAGTGAAAATGTAGCTGAAACATTTTTAAATGTAGTTGAAAAATACCCCTTTTCTGCTATGTTTCATCTCAGTTTCTATTTAAAACTCATTGGTGTCTATGAAGGGAAATTACACATGGAAATGTCATCTTAGTGGACTAGAATAACCCACATCATGCTCTGAAAAAATATAGAGGCAATTTCATCATCTGAAACATCAGTTTTTCTCCAAATGTTATTTATTATTTCTGTTAATTCAACTTACAGCATCTGGCCGGAAAAGTAAACAGTGAGTCTTCTGCAATTCTGTTGATTCAGACCTAGATTTTAAGATTTTATTACTCATTCTGCTTTTTATATGGTAAATAGAAGGGCATTGGAGGGATTTCAGTAGCAATTAAAGGGGGTTTTTATTTTATTTTTGTTTTGTGAGAATTTCTTTTTCACTTTCTTTCTAATTTTCATTCATTTTCAAGCTTCTCTAAGAACTTTATCACCATTTAATGATAGGAGTAATCATCTTACTAAGTATCATATTCTAGATCCATTCCATCCAATCTATCTCAAATCTGAAATCCAAAGAGAATTTTTTTTGTCCAGAATTGGAGCATCTTGGCAGGCCTGTCAAAGTATGCAGAGCATCCAGGAGTAATGTAAAACTTGCACAAAGATGAGCTGTAGACACTCTGGTTTCTCAGTCCAGCTAACAAGAAGAATTAACATGTAACATGATATAGTGATATTTTCCCTCTTAGAACATGAAATATAGTTAGTCCTTGTACTGGCAGTGAAAACATACCAGTATGTTATTGGATGTGTCCTTGATAAAGTTTTTAACATGCAAGAAAACTCAGGTTTCAGCCTATAAAGAGGTGTTTTGGCACAGGAAGAATAAAAGGTGGATTTGGTTAAGGCACTGGGCAATCACAGCCTTCATATTAAATTTGTTACAAACCAAAATATACATCTGCCCAGGTCACAATATTACCCCAAGTATTATGTACAGATAAAAAAGGGAATAATAAAAGTTTGGCTGAATTGTTATATAATTTGATTTTTTGTGTAAATATACTCCACAATACCTGAAGACTAGAGTGACAAACGCCAGGGCAATTCTAAGCACGTTTGCCGTTGGAAACCATAGTTTGCCCAAAAAATTGAGTATCTCAATCCATGCAGCACTCCACTACATGCAGCACAGTTTTACAAGTGCTCCACACAACATGGTCACAGCAGCATGTCTCTCGCCCTCTTCACAGTAAAATGACACAATTTTGCTTATTGGCAAAAGCCAAAAGCAACCCAGGAGCTCACTCTCCCTCCTCCTCAGTCAACAATGCTGAGTGAAGTAATCCTCCTTTGCCCCCCAAAGTAATCCTTGCTAGCTCCGTCGAAGGAGGGGTTCAGGAAGATTCTTCACGACCAAGAAAAGACCAGAAAGGCTGCTTCTCCTCCGGGGTAACGGAGGTCTTTATTTCTGGGTGGCTTCCAGGAGGAGAAGAGGCTGGGTATCCGTTTCCCAGATTCTTTCAATCCTCGGGAGAGGGGCGGGGAGACATAATACCAACCAATGGGCTAACATTTCAGGGACAGGGAGGGGAGGGGAAGACATGTCACAGCTGCAGGGAGGGTTTATACAGAAACTAGGTAACTCCCAGAAAATATGCACTACCACAGCTGAGCTCAGAATCCATCTCATATACTTTTATAGAGAGGTAGTAAATACATTTTAGTGCAAATCTTGCACTTGCACTAATCTTTGTCATGGCTCCTGGACCAAGTCTAAAATCCTGGTAGAACCAGTTAATATTCTTCATCCACATCAGTAAGAGCTTGAAGGACTGCACAAAACTGCTAAAATTTTTTAGAAGGATGAAGAGAGGCAATTAATATATCACATTTTATATCAATTGGATAGCTCTATATCGACATAATTTCAATTATTTTTCTTTACATACAAAAAAAATAATTTCAACCTATGAACCCATGGAAGAAGGAGGAATAAAGGAGATCTATCTTGTTACCTTAAAACGGAAGTGTAAATAGAGAAGAAAAGGTTCTATGTTGCACCATGCATTCATATTTTACTTATATAAGCTGTAATCCTACTGAGAGTCATCATCTCCCCAGAGGAGATGCCTGTGTGTAACTGCAATTCATCTCTGCTATGATAGATACCTTCTTCCCTTGTTTATGCCATAGGAGGCTTTAAAGATTTCTGGATTTATTGACAGAGTGATTAAGCTCACTGACCTCCTACAAGGCATAGGTCATCATATCCAAAGTAAACTCACCACATCCTTTTTGTGCATCTTTAACTGGCACTTGTAAGGCTCTAAAATTCCCCCATGCTTATTAGGAGAAGGTGATGAATTACGCAACATTCCTGTGACAAAAGGACTCCTGGGACAGTAGTTTCACAGCTTTCCATACTAAAGAAGAGTCTGCTGAAGATAGTAGGTCCAACATGCTTGGCTTGTCCCTAGCACAAGCCAAGAAGGTAGCAAAAAAAGGAAGTAATTATCTCAGCACAGAGTCTTTACCTAGTCAGAGCACAAAGAATCCCAGTCTGTTTGGTGTACTTCAGATGAATCACAGCCTGGAACTACTATCCTATACACTTAATCAGATGAATAATTCCTAAAAATTTTTCAATCCCAAAAGAAGTTGAATTATCTATTTTACTTATTTATACATTGTTCATAAAATTAATTTTAGGCAAAAGAAGGTTGCATTACTCATAAATCTAAGATATTCTGCTATTTAAAGGTAATTTGGGATCATCTGTAGCTAGTTGTATTGCATTTTTTCCATGGACAAGCGTCAGTATATAGATTCAGTAAGAACATTGTGAATAAAGTACATTTAACATCGACTTTTATGTAAAGCAACATGGTACAATATTTTCCTCTTCCATTTCCTTTCTTTTAAGCTACTTTTTTACTAATTTTTGAATAGCACGAGGAACATTGTCTTTATATGGACTGTCCTAAACCTGATGTTTACATAAACAAGCAAAGATTACCCTCCTTGGATAGAGGCTTCAGGGCAATTCATATAAAAGTGACAAACCAAAATTGACACATCAGATGTAAAATGGAAATTAGACTCCTTCCTGGGCTAGCTTAAAAATCTTGCCATTCCACTTAAACTGTGGTCCACAGGATGTATATTTGTTTTTAATTTCACTGTACTTCTTCCTTTTCTAGGTCATGCATTTCATTATCAACAGGATTTTTCGCTCATTTCTGCCTGCTTTGGTTATGTAAGGAAATAAGATTGGTGCCACACATCAAGGGTAGAACTGAAAGCACTTCTCTGGTTTTAACAAGCAGATCCCCTTCATCAAAATGCTTGTGGCTATTGCAGTATGTGCTTTCATCTCAGTTCTAATACAAGGGTGACATATATCATATTGTACAAGAGCAATAAAATAAATTATTTGAATTAAAGGTAAGGGACTTTTACCAGAAGTGTAACCTGAAGTAAACCTATGTTCACATGTTCCTGGAACACACTGAATCCAAAAGAGATAAAGATGGTGTCATGGGTTACAGTGCAAAATGTAATCAAAGGTGTGTTATTCTATCACCGTCTGTTGGAAATGGAATGAGGGGAAGTGATGCAATCTTGTGTTGATAAGCCAGCTGATAAGAAACCAGCAAGAGCAATTTCCTTATCTCTCCCACGACCCATCCTCCCTCTAGGGAGGGTTTTTCTGCTAATGGGCCATTGAGTCCACTGATAAACTTACAGCATCCCACTGGAAAATGCTCCATCCAGGGGGAGGAGCCAAGCCCCTCTACCTGGATAAAAACATGAGATTTGGGGCACCAACCTGCCTTTCTTCACTGGTCTCCCAGAGGAAGACCAAGCCCACCTATGACCACTGGACCTTCCAGGAGGACTGCAGTAACTGCTCTAACTGGACTGCTACCAACATCCTGACCAACAGGATATCAGGTTGTATTCTGACTTTGTCAGTGGCTTTCTATCTTTTTTTTTTCCCTATTTTTCCCTTTTCTTAATAAATTGTATTTCTGACTTGGAGTCTCTCACTGGTTTTGTTCTCAAACCAGTACAGATGGCAAGAATAAAAATAACAGCATCGTCCAAATTAGTATCTTTGGGGATAACAGGAAAAGTGTATTTGTGTGTCTTGCAGATTCTGAATGTATTTGAGCTTATAGACCAGTAACATGAGCTGTCATAAGACCAGAGGGAAAAACTGAAGCTATGTCAAGCTGTTCTTCATCTCTGCTGGTAACACAGTATTCCTATGAAGAGACCTGGAGGTATCATAGCAGGTTCCTCCAGTATTCAGTAATGTTAGAGACTACCTGTCCTGTTGATACTAGACCGTGTACATGGTATTTCAGTGGCATTACTTTGCGGTGTGGAGTGGTTCTGGTCAGGCAAAGGAGAGGTGTTGGTTTACATACAACCAAAACAACGATGAAGCAGATTATG
This sequence comes from Anthoscopus minutus, assembly GCA_013399455.1. Lineage (NCBI taxonomy): Eukaryota > Metazoa > Chordata > Aves > Passeriformes > Paridae > Anthoscopus > Anthoscopus minutus. The sequence continues at coordinate 16,620 of VWYI01034123.1, forward strand.
TCTCCTGGCCAGTCCAGCTGTGAAGCAGGAACCTGCCATGCTCCTTCACAGTACCCCCAATCAGTCCGATATAAACAGGAATTGTACTTTTGTATGCAGAATGCATTTAACGGTTACCCTTCTGTCTGCCATGGCCACCACAGCTGTCCCAGCTGGACTGGAAGAAAACAGCTATAAAGAAAGATACTTTCTATTGCCTTCATCTCAAGCAAAATCTGTACACAGCAAATGTTGGCCACCAGCCTGAATCTGCTTACGTGACATGCAACTTTTGTACAACTATTGCTGGTTACTTAAAATGTCAGATAGTTTAATCTCCATGTATGGTACTCTGCAGTATATGTGATATAGCTTTTCTCAGGGATATAGACAACACCTGGAAAAAACATTTACTAAGACTTACGTGTGTAACAAGTTTGCTTAGAAAATTATTAAACTTCATATTTCTAGTTTCTCCTACATGAAGCAGCAGACTTGCTGACTTCTACAGCTGTTTATTACTTAGCTGAAAAACAGACTCAAATTAAGCTCCAAGATTTGAGTGCACATTTAAAATGTTTTAGCTATACTCCCCATCTTTCCCCTCAAAACAGAACAAGTTCTGTAATGTTTAAAATACAGTCAGGAAATTCACCTGATTATAGCCTGGATGGGTATCACTGGTACCATTTTATTTTGTGAAAGCTGAAGGAATTAGAGCCCTTGGGCTACTCTTGCAAAAATATGTGCTTTCACTCCTGGTGATGTATTCAGTGGCCCAGAGAGGGAAAATAGTCCAATGAACTGAACTACATTTTATATTGTTAAGTGTCCTTTCCTGCTAAGTACTGAATCATAATGCAGAAACATGTGGAACTTTGTGGTATTGTTTTGCATTAAAAGTTTTTTCTACAGAGAAGGTTAGTCCCTAATTTTTTTAAATTGTCATTGAGTGAACAATAAATTTGATACCCACAAACAGAACTCTATAAAATTATACCATTATTTTATGAGTGATATCTAGGTAAAATACTTTGAGAGCAAAGCCAATATGAAGATGCTGGAGAAGTGAGTTACTAAATTACATTGATTTTATATGGAAAAAAGTATATTTTCTTTTAGCCTTTTCCACTGTAAAGAATAATCATTAGTCTATGTGGTATGAATTATTGCAATGTTAATGATTAAGGAGATTAGTTTAAGATTGTTTCTCTTATCTGTAGAGCCATTTTAAGGGCTACTGTCCTTCCTCCATCCTTCCACATTGCTTCTCATTTTTGATTTCTGTCTCAGTTTATGTTGTTGCAACTCGGGGCCAATGGTGTGTTTTCATTATTATTCAATGAAATGTTCATTGCATTATGGCCTTAACAAAACAGTAAAACAAGAAGCAGAAATAACCAGGGTTCTTATATAAGATTGCAAAAAACTCAGTGAAAAAAGTAATTGGTAAGCAAAGATGCTATAAGATTAGTATGACACTGCAAATGTTCTTAAACTAAACCCCATTTTATTTTAAGGTTGTCATGTTTCTTAAACACATGAAAAAATATAGTAAGACAATTCTGAAATTAGTTGTTTTATAAATCTAGAGGGGTTTTTTGTAGCTAAAATTAGGATAGAACTGTAAAGACATAAACAGCAAGCATTTTGAGAAACAGGTAGGAGATAGAGACTTTAATGTAAGTGCATCAAGCTGCCCTGCAGGGAGGCAGTGTAATGAAATTGTACTGATTTTCTGTAGCAGTAAAGAAAGTCACTGTATCTTACTGCTCTGACCAAGATAGTCCTTGCCATGCTTTTCTGCAGTAATTTGCTTTGGAAGAGACAGAACTTTGATTTTTATCTTGGGATGATGTACCATATGCAGTTCCAATATTTTTGCATGGTTTAATTCTTTGCCACACACCACACTGCAATGGCATAGTCTAATAAAAACTACTTGTAATTAACTTGATCTGATTTTTCTGATGTAACTAATTGTTTATGTATGTAATAATATGAGTAAAACTATCTAGCATTTAATAAAACTTTTTTATGTTTGTCATCCAAATATTAAGTTATAATGTCAAGTACAAAATGTTGCCCTTAGTTTTTTTTAGTGTTTGTCCTGTCATGGTACACATGTTCGTGCAATTGATTTAAAGAAAAATAGTATTTTCACTCAATTTTTAAATGATGAGAATTAGAAAAAAAGTTTTCTTCTAAGTGTTTTAGATTTCTTCAGTCATGAACTGAAGGTGCTACCAACAAGAGATTTCTAAACCATAACTACTGATTGAAAAAGCCTTTTAAAATAATTTGAACAAACAGGCTGTAGAATTATTATTGCTATACATGTTAAGTTCTATCAAGTGCATATTTTATAAATGTAAAATATTTGCAAATGAGCACAAGGCCCTTTCTTGGCTAATTTGACAAGGTTCCTTTGTTAAATGTGTGTCTGGACATGATAAATAACCTTGTTAAGTATAGCACAGCCAGAGGTTCAGGACTGTTCACAAACATTTGTTGATCAATTTGTGTTTCCAGGAAGCTCGTGACACTTTCTAGCTCAGCTACAGCCACAGCTGCATGCCCTGTTGACTCAGTATGCCTGCTCCCCAGAAGCGTGGGGAAGATACTAAGGGGAGACAAGGAAAAGAAAGAACACACCCTTGACATAGGAAAGATGCTGGATGGATCAGGAGAGGAATGGGAGCATCCTAAACCTCCCCAGCATGGAGGGCAAGAGCAGAGAGGAGAGCAAGAATTCACTGGAGGTACAGAACAAGGGAGCTTATGAGGGAAGTTAATGGCATGGAAGAAAGTCTAGGACTCAGGTGGGCTAAGCAACCTCTTCCCTAAGCTGGCCTAGTCCCAGGGCTGGGTGGAGCAGGGAGCTGGACAAAACCCCAGGCTGGGGGTGCTCCAGGGGCTGCAGCATGGAGCAGGATGCTGTAAAGGACAACACTGGTCTCATGACCCACTGCCTTGCATCTGTGCAAGGCACAGATCTTGCATCTTATGCCTTTGCATAAGTCTGAAGGTGCCATTGTTGGGTGCAAAAACAGTGCCCATCAGCTGCATCCCTCTGGGTTCAGGAGGGGTTTTCCAAAGAAGATGGGCGACACATTAATTCTAAAGCTGCCATACATAAAAAGCTACTCTCAGCATTTTCTCTAATGTCTTAATCCTTATGATGAAATTCTCAAACTGTAAAAAAGACCAGACTTCAGCCTAGAACGAAAATCTAGTTTCGCAGGCACAGGCTATGCACAATTAATGGTTGACAAATCTGTAGAGAAATGTGAACAATTTCAGTCCTAGGTCTAAGGTTCCCACTGAAGTTCATTGTATTTTAATGCTAAACTGAAGCTAGAATATGAAGCTAATTATTTGCATCCACTTAGATATGAATTCTCACACAGGATTCAAAATTCTTACTAGCGAAGACTTGTAAGAACCTAATTTTTTCGTATAAAAACTTAATATTATTCTTATTAATACCGCTCCAAGTAAAAAGAGGCAGCACTCTAATTACAGATTTTTATACTGTATGTTGGCACATGTTTGTACTAAATGCTTTAGAAATTAGTTGTTGTGGGTTTAGAGCTAGCCAAA
>VWYI01034127.1:2613-34408 GCA_013399455.1 Anthoscopus minutus
ACACACACACATATAATGGTGTACTGAGAAACATCAAAACAAAACCCAGAAGTGCCATTGTTTTCTCAAAATGGAGTACTTTTTGATGGTTTCCCAACCCGTGGGTAAGCTGAAGTGGAATTTTGCACCCTACTTCCCTTGTGGGGCAGTACCCTCTGCAGTTTTTCTCTAGTGATGCAAGCTAAGTTTAGGTCTTTACATCCCTTACAGGCATGGGGAAAAAAGTGTTCTTATGCTGGGGGCTGTTATAAAGAAGTCAGGGGTATCAGGAACTCTTACCTTCTTTTTATAATCTTGGACACATTCAGGGTTAAAATTCAGTGGAGTACTCCACTGTAATGACCTATTAGTGAAAAATCTATCTTTGTTGCAGCTCCTTAAAGTCATATAGTTCAAAATCTATTGAATAGACAATGATCAATATTCCTAAATCTTTCAAACGAAAGGGGAATTTTTTAAGCATGGAATGAGGAAGAAGGGGAGACAAGCCAATATGCGTGTCAGGGGAGACATTAAGAAAAGTATAAAGGAATATTTGCCAGGAGTTTCTGATAAAATAACAAGAAGCAATCCCCCTGAAACTTTGATCTTCCCAGCTGAGTACTTGTACTGGTAATTCAAGGCAAAGCAACCTAAATCCTTGCCTTTTATGTAGAACACTTAGGGAAGAAGCAGAGTGGGAGGCTTCTAGTTCTTCAGTCACCGAGGGCTAACGAGAGATTAGTTTCCATGAGCTCACTGTAATAAGCCTGTCCATTTTACTTCTTGCCTTTCAGAAAAGTGGTATTAATCACAGACATTTAATTTCAGTCCCTCCAAAACTGAATACACATAGAGATGGGTAAACAAATATGTTTCATAAGTTCTCACCTTTTTTATTCAATTTTGAAGTGCATCGTGTCAATTTTTTTTTAATTTTTTTCTTCCAAATTCCAGAGTGATAAGCATTTTGATAAATTACCTATCACATACAGGCAGAGTCAGTATTTGGTCAGGGTTGTATTTTCAGCTACTTTTCTTTGGAGCAGGTAGATTGTATCCTTCTTGCAGAAAAAACTGGTTTCTATCAAATAGCTCAATATCAGCTTTCAAAAATATTATTTTACTTTAGGATAGAATAAGAAGTCAATAAATTGCAGCCACTTTTCCCCATCTGAGGGAAATCTTATTGCCATCAAAGCAGTCTTTCTCTGGCAAATCATTTCATCTGATACTTACAGTTATAGCCTGTCTTTTCAGCAGTAAATTGCTGACAGTGGGCACTTTGCTCCCATGAAGATCAGTTTGGAAGATGCAAAACCCATATTAGAATTATCTAAGTTTGATTCTCTATTCAGCATCCCAGGAAGAATACCTGGTGTTCAAGGTAGCTAAAAATATTTTAGCTAGTACTCCACTAGTGAATAATAAAGTATAATTGATATTCTGCCAAGTGTTAGTAATCATATACCAAAATTTGATTAAACTTACAAAGATGAATCTTAAGACTTTTAAAAAATGCAGAACCATATGGAATTGCAAAAGCATCTTAGGAAGTAGCCACACAATGAGGTAGTTCCAAAAATTGTTTTCTCTTTTTGATTTGAATGTGCCACAATGTTGTAGAAGGTGCTTCACATGGAAGCTTGAATAAAGAAAAAGAATTCACGTGAAAAAAATTATACGGGCGAAGGTATGTTCAGGAAAATTATCGAAGGGGAGATGCAAGGGCTAGCTTGAAACCATGAGTTTTACATCTTACAGAAAGTCTGCTATATCTGTCTCTCCATTATATTTTTCCAAATAGGACATTTGTGGTTTTGTTATAAGATTTTTTTTTTAAACATGCACAGAAATAATAAAATTACTCCTTCAAGAAGCCAGCACACAACCACATGCTCTCAGGAATGGAATCCTGTTTGTACCTTTTGTATGATGCTCTTGTTGAAGAAGCAGCTCTCTCAAAGAGTCAATATTGTCAAACTCTTGAGCATTTTTCAGGAAATCTTCAACTTGGTCAATTTTAACAGCAAACTGCATTAAGAGAACAAAGGACAGGGAGAAGCACCCAATAATTTTGTTTTGCATAACTACATCATAGCCTCTGTGTTATTGGGAAAGTTCATAAGAATTTGTAAAGGCATTTTTAGTGACTGCCAGATACAGATGCTTTGTGGACTCTATACACCTTCTGAGTTGTTTTTTTCTTTGAGGCACAGTTTGACTGAAGAATTTTAGTTGACACAATCTATAATTACAGTTTGCCACTTTGTGAATCATCTTTCCTACAAAGCCTTATCCCAAATCTAATTTCTTTGTTTAATACACATTATCAGGGTACATTAATTAGCAGGTTGTTGATCTTGGACTGAGGGCAGTTAGTAATCCCGTGGTTGCTTCTGCAACTTATAGGTGGCCTAGTGTAGAAAGGAAATTATCAGGGAGAATTATTAAACCTTTCGAGTTCCAGGATGTGAGGACAGTCAATCATGAAGCTACACAGAGTGGGCACAAACCAACAGGTTATGGAATCCCTCTCCTATTTAGTTCACTGTCTGTATCAGTAAACTAGGGTAAGAGAGAAATGGGTCAACAGGGATCACACAGTCATTCTCTTGTGTTTTGTGTTCATCTGTTCATCAAAGTATCAGGTAAAGGACTGTCAAGTTAGACTAATGTTTGCTTTATGTATTTACAATAGCCTTATATATATTATTATCTGTCAGACTCAGGGAGGGGCCAGGGTTACCTTATGCATCCCCTGGGGGTATAAAAAGGGCAGCAGCCATTCTGTGAGTGAGCACGTGGCAGTTTAGTTTCACACTCCCAGCACAGCTCTTTCTCCTTATTCAGTCCTTTTCTTGTATTTTTTCAAGGTTTAATACACCTTTGAAATTTTTTGAGTGTTGTTTCTCACACCAGTGTTGTTTCTCACACCAATCATCAGTGTGCATTAGTGAAGGTGCCTGAGAATAAGTTCTTTCAATGCCAAATAATTTTAACCATAAGGAATGAAAGATATTCTGCAGAATGTCCATAGCTACTGAAATACATATTTTAGGGTTTGGTCCTGTTCCACTTTCCACCGGCATTTTCTGTCAAGTACAGGTTTGGGAGACATCGTGACTAAAATATTTCTTAAAGTCTACATGGTTTTTTGTTCAGCTTCATCGTGTACTATCCAAAAGGTGGAAAAGGGAGATGCATCCCAATATTTTAATTTTCTTGTTTGCCTCAAAATTTAGGAATACAATGAACAATATAAAACACATTAAAATTACAGTGGTCAGAGTATCTGTAAGATGAGGGCAGCTTCCAACTAACAGTTATTTGATTTAAACACAAACCTCCAGAGCGTTTTCAAAGAACACTGAAGTAAGTTCCAGAAGTGCCTGTCGCTTCTCTAACATAATGATGAGGGCATCCCATGCATCCCCAAGGGTCTCTGCCATGGCATCATAAACCTGACTCTTTTCTTTGTTCTCCTCTGCAACCTTATCTGCTTCACGCAGCAGGTCCCATACCTTGTCTTCCAAAGCCTAGAAGGAAATATATCAAACCAAAACATAAGAAATCTGTACACAAAATCCAAAACACTGCGCTGATACTTATGTCAGGATATTTTTACAGTGGGTCTTTACAAGAGCCACAAATCTCCTACTCCTGCCTTATTTCCAGTTCCTAGTGATAGGAGTGTAGCTATTTCTGCATGTTTTATAGCAAGCTTCTAAATTTCATCTGAATTTAAGAGGAAATAGTTTTATAAAGTTCACATACAAACAAGAGTTAAGAGAATTTATCATGTTATCTCTAATATTTACACTGCAATGTTTTTAAATCTCCATAAACACAAATCTCTCTTCCTTGAAGTGCTAGCAGTGCAGATATTTTGATTCCTCTTTCATATGTCATCAAATTACATTTCAGGACATTAGAAGTTTTAGAATTCATGAGGTAATTTGATCATAAGTTTCTGATGGTTACAAGGCAATTCAGACAAGAGTATAATCATGTCTTCTCCAAAAAAACACACTTAAGTGTGTGTAATGTTTTGAGTTCAGGTTGCTGCATTGCTCAAGCTGGCCACCAAATAATGATCTATTATCAAAATAATTCTTCTGTGTTCCATTCCTTTTATTAATCTCACCGCAAGAATGATAACTGCTGGCCCATTTCCAGCTTATGTTAGAAATCTTTTAGAGTCAGAAAAACATATTTGTTCTGTGTTCTTTCCAACCCCCATCTTGGGTATTATCTTGAGCATAAATTAATAAATGTCCCTTTTTTGTTATTATAATTGCTACCACATGAATATGTAATGCAAAAAGAAAACTTTATTGGGCAATTTAAACAGCCATTCAAATGCTACTGGATAAAAAGTTGATAAAGCAAAGCACTATGAGAAGCCTTTATGATGTTTACTTCTTGATGAGGCATAAAATTTTTACATGCACAACGACTCTGTAAAAGTAGTGGCATTTATTAATTACTCAACATGGAATATTATTAACATTCTAGAGTGGCTCTGTAACAGATATAACAGGAATTAAATGAGTTTATTAGCTATTTATAACCTCTTTATTAATTCAACATCTTAATACCAAGAAATTAGAAGCATTATAGTCATGACAATGCTGACATTAAAACAAAAGAGGTAAAATACTCTCAGAACTTTACACCCAAACTGCTTGTCACTAGAAGGTTAATTTTACCAAAATGATCAGACCACTTTCACAGCTTTTCTGAATATACTGTAGAAAACCAGGTGACATCTGAGGTAATTCCACTTAGAATTTCTTGGCAAAGACTGGCTTTTTCAAGAGCTGACTATTTTATATTTTAAATTAAACTAGGTAGGCTTTTATCCTAATATTATATAAGCTTCAAAATATTTAAAAGACATTTCAAATTCTAAATCTTTCCTAACTACTCAAGGTAAATGCTACCCAAATATTATAGGATCCAGAAGTAGATTTTCTTCTTTTAGAAGTCTTTTTTCTGAGCAGGTTGTTTATTACCATTTATCCCTGACAAGCAGGCTCTGTTTTCTAGTACCTGATTAGCTGTGAGGCACAGGTAATCCCAAGGACACAGAGAAAACTGGGGTAGTTTTCAAAGATTATCAGTCATGCTTCCTGCATCTTTTAAAACTGAGTTACTACGGGATTAATTCAAATCTAACCAAAGAAAAAGAGAAGGTTAAGCAAACCAAACTGCTGCAGTTAGTGAAATGCAAAACTAGTGTGCATAAAGTTACAAAAAAAAAATATTATGAAATTGTCCTTGTGTAATAGTATTTTAGTATTTAGAACTGATTAATGGAAGTTTTCAAATACAGACTTAATTTTTCCTTTAGCATGGATTAAATATGGTTCACTCGTTTAAAATATGTACTTTATTGCCTTCAAATAATAGCTCCTGTAATGCTACAAAAACCTAATAGAGTTGTCATGTTGTATGTTTCCTCAGCAACAAAAAAAGTTATATTTTGAGAAGACAGACTAAAAAAAAAATTTTACAGGAAACTATTCTTTCTTTGACAAACAGTTCAAATACCTAAGATGGTCAGAGTGATATTAAGGTTTTATTATTGTGAGTTTAAAATTATGCTTCCCACAACTGAAAAACCCACTAGTTACTGAGAACTTTAAAAAATTATCCTCAACTATGTTAGTTTCTATATACTACATATGTGAATAGTTTATTTTTATTGAAGTAGACCGATATTATCAGTTTTCTACTTTTTATCTTTGAAATATAAACCTGTTATCAACACAGAGTCAAGGAATAATTTGGACAGGACTCTTCAGGTCATCTGTCTAACCCCTTGCTCTAGTTACTCAAAGACTTAGCCCATGAAGTTTTAAATATCTCTAACAATGGAAAATCCAGAACTTTTCTGCACAACCTGTTCTAGAATGAATTCATTTTAATGGTCAAACTTTTTTTTCCCTAATATCCAATTGACGTTTCTTGTTTTTTCCAAATTGTGTGTCTTGATCTGGAAGCAAAGTTAGTAAGAGGAAAAATGTGTATTTCCATTAAAAAATCATGACTTATGGAAAACAATATATGTCACAGAAAGGTTTCTGTGTTTTAGTGTGGTTTTTATCAATTGAGTGAACTTAACAGAGCTTTCCAGTAAAGACTTAAAATTATTTCAAACACTTTTGGAATCTCATGTTTCATTCCCTGTGAACACAAAAAGGAAAAAAATAGAAGACTTTGGACTCTGAGAAGCTGGAATGAAGCTTGACAATACAAGGAATGCCTAGCATGTAGTCAAAAAGGAGCTGGTGCAAACATGCACCTTCTGTTGCTGTCAGTAAAACCATGTCAGAAAAGCATTGCTCTAAAATCAACAGGCCAGTTTCAATTTCTATTAAATATCTATGATATGTCTAATTCTCCTGTACCAAAAGAAGAGCTTAAAGGGAGCAATGCTCTGGTTCAGATGGACAGAAGGGACACTGGGTGGATGCAATCCCAGGCCTGCAGCAGGAATGCTCCCTGCCTGGTGATGCAGCTGCTGTGCAGCCACACCTCTCCCCCCACTCCTTCTCAGGATACATTTGCCTCTGATGCTGTAGCAAAGACAGGAAAGGCTCTTACATAAGTTGTGCTGGATAGTGTAGCTTTTGCATTAATTAGTTCACAGTCCATTCTTTGGGAACTTTTCCTTCTGTTAAAAGAGCAAGGAATGAGAGGGGGAAATTATCTTTTGCCTTTCCTGAGTTGCACACTGACTACATAACTTGGAATTTTCAGAGGTGTAAACTGCCCTCCCACTCTCTTAGCATTGAGATGCTGCTAAAATTAACCTTCAATTAGAGCTAAAAGGCAGTGCTGAGATTATACAGCATAGTTGTTAACTTGCAGCCTGGAAAACAGTCATAAAACTACTCCAAGTCAAATACTATCTTGGTGGGAATTTTGTCCATACAAATATTGAAATTGTTGAGTGAGCTGAACTAACAGAGAAAAGGATATTTATTACATTTTACCTTTCCCTTTTTTTTTTTTTCAAATCACTTGTAAAAGATGAGCTCTGCTTTGATAAAAATGCAGATGAACTTTGCTGCTAATTCTTCTGCTGGGCAGCTCAACAACTAATTTCCAATAATTCAGAAAATATTAACAAATAATTTCTTCCATAACAAAATTACAGAAAAATAAGCATTTTGAAAACATTTTTGCTTGAAATAACTGAAAAGCTTATTTAAAAGATATTAAAAGCAAAAAATGAGTTTATTATATCAGTGCTTTTTGAAGAATGTAATTTTCTAAATTTTTCTCTTGGCTATTAGCATATAAATTAATGTTTTGCAATTTATGCTCTGTGAATTAAAGTAAAAAAAATAATTAGGAGCAAGCCTCAGGTTTGTGAGCCAAATTAATAACAATGACGGTTTTAAACTTAAGTTATTAGCTAGATTAACTTCATTTTTGCGGCTGTTCTGCCACAGTCTCTCTCATGATAAAAAGCAGAACTTTGGAAGCAAACCAAGTGCGCCTTACAGGGAATTTTAATGTTTTTATGGACACACACACTTTTTCTTTTATTTTTTCTTTTCCAGATGATCCAGTGAGTTTTAACATTGAGAGACTCAAGCACTAAGGAATCATGTTATCTCCAAGAAGCACTTCTGTTGGAAATAACAGGAGAATGGCAGAGAAGTGTCTTCACAAAGCACAACCTATATCATTCTACCACCTGAAGTTTTGTCTCAGGTTTTATAGGTTTGATTCTTCTCATTTTTCTTTTTAAATTGTGAAAATGAGACATCCAAATGTACATATATATATTTTTTCAGAACATATAAACCTGCTGAAAGTTACCTAAAGAAGGGTGAGGCACACATTGGGAAAGACTTGCATGAAATCACTGAAGCTGATTGTTCCAACATCACTGGTGCTGCTGCTATGTCTGATTTAGCAAAACATAAACAGAATATATTAGCTTAGAATCAGAACATATTAAATGAGACTACTGAGGAGGATTTTAGCTGGATGTAAACATTCTATATATGTTTTCTCTTTAGTCTCAGTTCTAATCCTTCCAGTTCAAAATTTATTCTTTCAGCTCTATTAATAATAATACATCTGTTTCCTAATCCATAAACATTTGAAGTGAGCCTCTTTTCAAAAGTTGTATTCTGCTTTTTGTTTAAGTAGCAGGGTGTTCCCAATTCCTTAATTTAATGGCACAAATGTAAATCAGTAATGAATATGCTAGAGTTTATTCTATCAAAGCAAAATATTGTGGATGTTTTTCCCTATGGCCTTGAAAAACACACACTAGTTTTAACCACTATTACTCTGAACATTAAAAGAACTTTAAAAATGTTCTAGAAATTACTGTTTTCTTTTTCAACAAGTCTATCCCAATTACTGTTTAAAGTGCCATCTGCCTTACCAAGTGTCCAATTGTTTGTTTAGGCTTTTTTAAACTCTTTTAGCATTGCTAATTCCAAACCAATTTCCTGAAATACTGAGCTGGATTACATTCCTTTTCCTCTAGCATCAGAAGTACTGTAAACTGATCACTGTGCCAGATTTTGTCCTTACTTACACCTGTGAATCTTCAACATATTAAGCTGACAAAAGAGTTTGGCCTGAATATTTTGATTATAACTTGTAATTAATATATTGGGATGAGAATAATGAAATTATAAAGCAAACGGGTGATCAAAACTTAGAATGTGTTTACAGAAGTCCATGGGATAATGCCAGATGGACAACTATTCCAAAAATTATCTTCTAAAAGTCCATAGGTTCATCTCTACTAATTCCAAAGATGTATTTACTATGAATCATCTAACTCTTGCCTTAAGCAGGACTAGCTTAGCGATCGAATCATTACTAATTGAAGAATTTTTGCCTGACCTGCACAAAATTTTAATTTTGAATTGCATTAGTCTAATCAGTAAAGTTGAGCATATGCATATCAAGTATGGGTATCTGTCAGGATTTATTCCCCTTTTCTCTTTTTTTTACAATAAAAAAGAAATGGAGAAACAATTACCCATCTTCACACAGCTAAGGCATAATTCATTATCAAGTGCCAAGTGGAAAAAAAATATTATAAAAAATATTTCAAAAACTGAGAATCAATCTTGGAAAAACTTTTTATGAATGGATCTAGTGACTTAAGACTAAGTAATTAGTGACAAGTGTTAACAGCTTACTATAGGTCACAAATGGTCACGGCTGAAAAATGCACAGCCAGGAAGAACTATATCATTGGAGTCCCTTACCATCACAGCTCATATTATTGAGGAAAAAGTAGTCATTTTGAACTTAATTCTTCTATAGAATATTCACTAATCAATGTCAAATTTTGCAAAGACCACAGGCATAAAACTAAATGAGTATTTGTTCCCAATGTATTTGGATGACAAGCATTCTTTAACAGTTTATGCATAATTTTTTGATCTGATTTGACTTGATAGTAAAACATTATTGAAACTTTGCTTTTCCTACAAATATGGGAGTATTTTTCAAAGATGGGAATTACTGTTTTATTTTCCCACTCTTTAATATTAATTTTTGAAAATTAGGAGAAAAATAATCAGCTTCTTCTGGTCATCAGTGTGTAAGAAGTCAACTAATTCTGAATTGCTCAAACAGGATGCAGCAGCTTGTTTCAAGAACACCCAAATGTTGCATTAATGACAATGAAGATGAGGCATTGTATAAAAAAGGATAGCAAAACCACCTCTCTCCAGGATTTGGGTATTTTGTTTGGTTTTGGCTGTTTGGTGGGTTTTCTATTCTTCACACTCCTCAAAATCCACACAAAGCAGTGTATTAACGACATTCGCTATATACTGTATTGAATTACCTCACACTCATTGGATATTTTTAATGATTGGGGAAGCACATAGTCATTGGTATTAAATCAAATACTTGATCCTATCCAAATCACGTTTTTTATTTCAGAACTTAAATGTAATCCCCACAAAAATTAAATAGATAAGTTACTGTTCATAACTTCAAAGATGTAAGAGGAATTTATTTGTCTACATAAATAAAGTCAACCTGCCCTATCAAAACATTAAAACAAAACTTCTTTTTAGGTGACTTCAGACTTCTCTCGATGTCAAACATTCACATTTAAAATTATTCAGTTCTTTCATGCAACCCTGTCCAAATGCCACCATTCCTATAATCTGATCTCAGGAATGCCAAAATCTGATTTTAGGACTGCTACTGAACTAAAATATTCCTAGATCAAGACAAGCTATTTTAACCTTACAGTATCATTCCCAATGCAACTTAGATCAATTAAGATTCAATTAAAACTTCTGTGGAGTATGACTTCAGACTTACAAGGGGCTTGCTTGTGTTCACAGATGATATAAAATAATCAAATCTTTCACAACATTGGAGAATTAAAAAAAATGAATTGGCATTCCATTATATTTAGCAGTTACTGAGGGCATTAAGATTTTTTCACTTGACACTAATGTATAAAGTAGAAAAAGCTGTGCCTTTACTGCTGCTGCATATTGTTCCTGTGAAGAAGCCTAATTTCCAGAGTTATAGAATATCCTGAATTGGAAGGAACCCACAAGGACCATCTGAGATCTGCTACATGGACAAAGGCTGCACATATATTTTTCTATGTGGAGTTTAACCTAATCACCATACTGCAATAGGAGGCACAGGCAGCTACATCAGCTATGGTACCTGAACTGTAATGACTTGTGAATTTTTTGTGGTCTTATCGCATCTTACCTTCAGCTTGGATAGGAGGAATTCATGATCTTGAAGTAGTTTTTTAGTTTCATCTTGATTGCTGCCAATTTCTAATATATTCGGTGTTGATTCAGCTAGCTGAAGCTTCACCCATTTTCCGCACTATAATAAGCAAAAGTTAAAGGCTTCAGAACACAAGGTTTCCTTCATTTGTTTACTCACACAGACTCTCAGCTCACACATACTTTCCACAGTCGTAGGAGCACAGGGACCATACACACAATGAAGTCACAGAGAATACCGTATAAACTTCATTTGAAACAGGTGACAAAACCCCAGACTAGTGTTATCCAGAAGTGCTCCAGTATTGACTTTGCCCATGAAGAGTAAAATTATAACAATGAGCCAAAAAGTTCCCTCTGATTCATCTCCCCTTTCAGCTGAAGACGACACAGATAGTTTAGTGAAATTGAGTGGGGCAGGCAGAATTAACAAATATATTACAGCAGATGCAAAACCATAGTCTCAGATCCTATTTCTACCACATCAGTCCAATGTACTTCTATAGTGAATATATAAAACAAAACATTGCAAAAGTAGCAGCAGGGACACTTAAAAACCTTTGGAATGAGAACCAAAGGAAGTTGATAAAGACCAAAGCACTGATGTCGCTGGAAGCTAGCGTGGTTCCACAGCGCAGAGAGGAAAAGTAAATGACTTCACCCTTAGCTTGAATCTCCTTGCAATGAAATTACTCCACTGCAACAGCAGACCACCTCGCAGGAGAGGTGAAAACTGACCTCAAATAAACCTTTCCCACAACTGAGGTAAGCCATCCTGAATAATCACCTAAATTAGGTGACAACTCAACTCATTATCACCTTATTCTGCCTTACAAACTCTAATGGCTGAGGCTAGCATGTATTCCAGGTTGCCTAGAGAATGAAAAATCAAATTGCTAGTAAATTCCAGCTGGGATTCATTACTAGCATCCAGATTTATTCGCAATGCCGAATTTTATGCCAACTGAAGGTGTGGATTCCAGCTTATAAAACAGGCCTTTCAGTGCATATAAGCATAACTGTCTGCACACAAGGGCTTTACTGTGACACGTGGGACTGTGGATTCACAGGTTTCAAAAATAACTAGTCATTATTAAGTTTAGTCTTGGTTTTTTTGTCCCAGAAAATGCCTCATCTGTGGAGTTTGTAGAGCCAATTACTGTGTAAAGTTATTGCTGAGTACAGGTTAAAATAACTCAAGGAGGCTTAACTATAATCATCATGCTTTAAACACATTTTTATGCCACGCTTTTTTAAATCTTTTTTAAGAGTAAGAGGAGTTCCTTCCCTCTAAGACCCTGCATGTTTTCACCAATTCCTTTATTCTACTTGAAAAAAAACCCGCTAACAACCCAAAAGCCAGGAGTAACCAAGGAGTAACTGCAAACAGAAACAAGTGTTAACTTCCAAGTCTATTAGACATTAACTAATCAAATGGCCTCGCAATATCATTTTATGCTAACTACTCATTTTGCCAGAATATTTGAAAGGGGTGTTAATTGCGGAGTAGCAGAAAGACAAGAGCAGACATGCCAGCAGTTGCTGCCTTACCTTCAGCACAGCTATAACAATGCTGGCATCCCCAGCCTGAACAGCAACTGAGCTGACTGTGGTTGTAGAAGGCTTCTGCTCCGAGCTGGCTTCATCTGACATCATGTTTCACTGTGGAACTGCACACATCAGAGCAGACTTGAGACGCTCTCTCAGGGCCCACTGCTCATTTCGGAAAGCACCAGAGTCCCCTGGATTCATTCAGTGAAACGGCTCAGCTAACACTGATTAGTCTGCCAAAAGGAAAGAACAGGAGGTTAAAAATAGACAACTCCACTGAGTTTATCATTCTTGAGAGAGATTTGACACACCCCTAGTTTGGTAGCATTAAGCTGCCTGTTCTTTTTTGTCACCATCTGAAGTGTGAAGGGCTTCTTCCATAGACATCACCTGACACCAGCTAGCCAAATCAAAAAGAGTTCTCAAATTAAAACAGCTAGAAAAAAAAATTACCATTGATTCTATATTGACAAACCCAGTGGTACAAGGTTTCAAACATGCAACCATCAAATCTACATTTTCACATTATACCAGCAAAATACTTTCTCGTTTACTAGTTACTGAATATATATATGTTCAACATGATTCTTCCACTGAATCAGTCTTTAAACAGGATGAGCATGTAATATATAAGTCAAATACTAAATCAAAACAGGGGATTTTTAATCCAAAAATACTTAAAGATATAGTGATCATAACAATCAGAGAAGGAAACCAAGTACCTTGAATTCTTAAGGCATTTTTATTCCTAAGATTCAGACAATTTACTTGCTTTTCAGTTTAATCATAAACTGTTTCTAGAATCTTCATTTTGTTCTAAATGAACATAAGGATGAACTCTCTAACAGCTGCTTAAACACTGCTTAGGTTTTTTATTCAGTGTGGGGAATTATTAGGCATGTTTAGATTACAATATTGGTTTGACATATTAATTTTATTGCCATTAGTCAAGAGCATGCCGCAAGTAGCCCACACTGTGGGACAGCAGCTGCTGGATTTCCTTCCACAGAACAGCTGAGAAAGTGACACTGGTGTTTAGGCTTGCAGGTCACTCTGGAAAACAATTCCACCCAAGAAAATACATGCATAAATCTGCTCTAAGCATCTGCTTGTTTGGTTTGTTTAAAAATATGTAACATTTAAATACATTTTTATATAAACTAGATTTCAAATTACCTACAAGGACATACATACTTGCAATGGAAGCAAGATCTAGAAGCAAATTCTAAAATAGTTTGGATTAGAAGAAACTTAAGGAAGTTACAGTGAATCTTGATTTATGTGTCAGGGTGGGATTTTTCTTTTTGTTTGTTCACTTCTCCCCCCTCCAATTATTGGCAGATTATAACCCTAATCTGAGCACCACCTTCAAACCATGAGTTTCAAACTGGATATGAAGAAGCCCTTTATTGTGGTTTGTGCTGAACAAAATGGGCTTGTCAAAGCAAAATCCACCCTTGCGTCAAAATACAACAATGAATGCCAGCCAAGGAACAAATATCACAGTTTTCTGAAATTCTAACACCTGTAAGAGGCCTAGGGACCCTGCCACTGAAATATTAGGCAGATCTCCTTGGGACTTGTATGTATTCCTGTAATAAGTAAGAACAAAAATTTGGTATTTAATCCCAACACAAAACCTGGGAGACAGAATTCCTAAAGAAAACTACAAAATTTAAACATAAGAAAGCCCTATTTTGGTTTGAATGGAAGATAGATCAATTCTACAAAATCTGCTAAGTACTCTCGCTTTCAAACCAACATTCCAAAAGACAAGCAACTTTGGATTTTTCACCCTGCAGGCAGGACTGCACTTGGAGGGTAAACAGCCCTTGGCTGTTGGAAAACTTAATTAGAAAAAAACCAGCCAAATCTCTTTTTACTCTTATAAAAAGAGATACAAACCAATTTTGGTATTATGTCCTTGAGTTTTTGTTCTCTCAGAAGAGCATTCTAAGTGTAGTTTTTCATGGCACAAGTTGGGCCAATCCATCATCTCTCTGGGGTGGCCAGACATAAGAGCTGTTTTTCACTCAAGTTAAATGAGGTATCATTTTTCACAGTGCTGACAGCTGGAAATAAGGGAAAAATGCCTTACTCAAGAAGTTGACTATAAGCAAATTTGGCAACAACTGAGACAAGTGATTCAGAATGTGTGATAACAAATGCATGGGTATTGTATTTATTCATCTTATGCTAAGCATAGAAGATAGAGACAGAGAAACATCTGAGTAGTGGCAGAGAAAAGTTATCAAGGAATCAAAACATATCTTAGAGCATAACTGCGGGATAAAAAAAATGAGGATTTTGGCATTGCATGATGAGCAGTTTCAACTGTGTCCAAGGGAACAAAATTTAACGAGCATGCCTTTCTCTGTCTTGTTTACTTATCTGTCTGTTCCTCTGTCTGAAACAAACAAAAATCCTGGTAGCAGCCAGAAAAAGTTGGGCTGTGTGTGTCAGGAGAGAGAAATATTTTCCTTTTGCTACTGCTGTGTGAAAGAGAGTAAGAATGACAAGAAGAAAGAAACATTCACCAGCTGTCCACAGGAAACAACAAAACTGAACAAAGGAACAAAGGAAACAATCTCAGGAAAATAGGAAAAAAGATCAAGTCTCTCTAGTATAAATAATGTCATGTATTGTCTGAAACAACTGTACGTAAAAAGGATTTGAGAGGTAAATATCATAAAATTCACTTCATTTTCAACATGTAGGGTGTCCAGTCCTCAGGGTTTTCTCATGTATAGCAATGTAAGTGTGATTCACAGAAAAGGAGTCTTTCTTGGAGATAAGTTTCTTTCTGTTGAGAGCTTTTGAGCTACTGGTACACTATAAAAATGCCTGTGGGAGAGGCAAAGTTCACTCCCTGCAGCCTCAAAGACACAAGGTCTTGCACTTTGACTGGTTAATAAATGTACTGGGCCTCCTCTTTCTTCCTTGTCTCACACCTGGGAGAACAGGCGTGCACAGCCAAGAAGGGAAGGAAGCATCCCTCAGACTTCTGGGCTCCATGAGGCTTTCAAAAAGGCACTTCCAATAAACACTGCTTCCATAGCCCCACCTGAAAAGGGACAAAGACATCAGTCCTCTCCAAGACTGTGCTTGTTTCTTTTTACTGGTTCTTATGGACTTGCCTTTTGAGTAGGGACCATTTCCCGGTATCATCAGGCATGAGGGCATGAAAGCAAGCAGTCTTGAAACTCCCCCAGGCTCCTAAATCAGCCACGGAGGCCATATCAAGGGTGAGCATTGAGCAAAAGGTAGGTTTTCCTCCTGGAAAAGGTTCCTTTTTACCCTATATTAGTTGTATAAGTTTCTAGGGTGACAAACCGGTTGAAATTCTAACCCAGCATTCCTAAAATCCCAAACCAAGAATGATAAAAACCATCCTGGCAGCAGTCGAGGATAAAGGCAGGATACGGAGCTACCTGTTCCCAGAGGTCAGACAGCACAGGATGGGTTGTGGGGAATGGCAGCTTGGAATGTCATCTCTTTTTTAACACTGAGATGGAAAGAAGTTTTCTTGCAGAGAGCTGCCCTGGAGAGAAGTTTGACAGAAAACAGAAAGGAACTGTGATACTTGCACACATTCCTCTTTTACTGAGAGCCAGAGGGACAGGACCAACAGTGGCTGGGCACAAACCAACTTCCTGCATCCAGAGGCAGGGCAAGGACCAGCACAAGCTACTCCACAGCCCCAGCAGGGCCCTGAGGCTGGGGAAGTCTGTCCTCCCACAAACCCAGACATCCTGGAGCAATGGGCACCCACATGGTCCTGGCTGGCTGCCCACAGCAGTGAGGGGTCACTGCTACCAAGTTCTGGAGGCAGGACAGACACTGCCAAGGGCAAGAGGCAGAGAAAGGGCCAGCCAGGGTCAATGACATCAACTTCAGGTAAGTAAGAGCTGCAGCACAGGCAGAAGACATTTCCTGTGTTGAGAGCCCAGGAACTTAGGAAAAGGGGCTCTAAAGTAGCCCAGGACCCTGCTGGACCCAAAAGGAGGTTGTCCTGTTCTTGCCACCATGGAAAGAGATGGCATAGAAGTCCCAGTAAAGGACTAGGAAACAGCTGTGAAAAGGTGCCCAAGGATTTGGGAACCTGGTTCTCTCCAGCAGAAAGTTCCAAGAACACACTATAGTCCATGGTGCCTGGAGTATTGTTTCAGTTCCAGAAACAATAGTTCCAGATTAATTTTTTTTTTAAAAAGTGCAATATTTTTTTTAAAAAGAGCTATATTCTTGTATATTCCCATTCTTCTGGTGCATCACCCTAACAAAAACATTTCTACTCTTTCTCCTTCATCACCTGTCCTGAAGACACTTCATACCACAATAAGAAATCAGCATGAAAAGGAAAAGCTACTCAAAAAGCACCATGACACAAAGCAGAAAAAATATCAAAATATCAAAAGGAAAGTTATCAGTATGACACTGAATATCTCTGTGAAAGAAAATAAAGCAACACTGCAAACTGTAAAACCAGTGTACCAGAGATCAAGAAACCAGCTTAAGGCTGCTAATTCAGTGGAATAGTAAGAGCAAAAATCACTATTTGTTTGCTTCCAAGGACAACAACATTTAAAAAAACTCATACAGTAAACAGACATGGGGAGCAACGACAGCTGAAACATTTCAGTCCACTGGTCATCATGTTCCGCTCTTTCATCTTGAAGCTTTCTCTGCCCTGTATCCCTCTTTTTGGACCTTAGAGGATTTCCACAAAGTATATATGCAATTTGCACCTTTTAACAACAAGTAGTACCTAAATCTTTGTTATTTATTGAATGACAGAAAAGATCCAGCAAATTTAACTGGGGTTAAATGCTACTTCAGCCTCCGCAACAATTTTAAGAAAGCTCATATAACCTTTAAATTTAGAACTCCAGATTCTAAGTGTTGTATAAGCAAACACCATTCTTTATAGAATCTGTTATTTTAAAAATTGTCTCTCAGTTCTTTACTAGTCTTATATACAAGATAAAGAGGTATGCAGCACAGAGGGACTGCTTCTTACATTTTTATTCATTAGGCTTGAATTCTAGAAGAGGATATAACTGCCCTATTTTCAGAAATAATAAATAATAATAATAAACAACTAAGCCTGGCAGTAGTGTGCTGATCTAATATTCTTGCTTCATACCTTGTTATCTTAGCATATGATTCAAGATGGTCAGCATAAAAAACTGAGGTGTTGGATTCTCCACTAAGAACCCCTGCAGCAAAACAAACTTATGCTGAGAATGGATTAGCACATTAGTGCTTTCAGAAAGAACTTCCTTTCCTTGTTAAACCTAACCCCATGCAAAAAAAAAAATTCTTCAGATTCTTTATTGCAGATAACCTTGAGGTAGTTTCTTACAATGATAAACTGGAGGAAGAAGATAAAAAGCACTTTGAGGAAAGGAAGAAAAAGAGGGGAACATGGGCCCCTGTAATAATTCTGAAGCCATTGACAGTTCTGAGTGATTAACAGCATGGTGGGTTTAGAAAACAGCACACAGCTGTATCTCAAAACCAAGCTATCTGAACAGATTTCTTCAAACTGAAACAAGTTAGTTACTTTCTATCATATTTTTTAGCAAGTTTAATTTGATTTTGCTGGCATAGACAATAAAAAATACAAGCTGGATTTACACCTTTCCTTAAAGCAACAGCTAGAGAGAAGACATAAGAAAGAAGTGACTTGATGACTATTCGAGTGTAAATATAATGGCAAAACACAGGCAGCAAGAATCTTGAACAAGATAAAAGTAATCACACAAACCATAAAATTATTCACAAGTGTGAATTGCAAAGGGATCATGTCTTATTCTCTCTCACATTCCAGGTGAAGACATCAGCACAGCCTCTTAAGTTTACTGCAGGAACAGCAGAGAGGCTCTCCAGTTTCCACAGAATCGGCCAGAGAACAGACTTACCCCACCAGCACCCCTGGAAAAGCTCAGCATTTCTGTCTTGTTGGGCGTTGTCCAAAACAAATGCTGCACAGCCTACGGAGCTCTACCCCGGTGATGCCAAAGTGAAGCTGTTTTAGCAGCTCACAGGTGACACATGTACAAGTCAGCCCAGTTGAAAGGTTGTCAAAGACGGTGGCCCAGGGTATTCAGCTCTGTCAGCGGGGTGAAGAGACATTAGAGGGTTCATTAGTCCAGTGTTCAGGCTCCAGCAGCAGCAGAAAGAGAAGAGTTTATTACACAGGATTACTATGTTCCCTTGCCCATGCATGTAAGGAAAGCCAACAGGACTTTTGTTACTTAATTCCTTGGGAGCATTTGAAATTCCTTCCTGATGTGGTGTGTTAGCACAGTGGAGTATGCACTCTGCACCAAATATAGACGAGAGACAGGCTACTCTATCTCTCTGTAAAGAAGGAAGATTAAGATACAGATTGGTAATCTACATTGGACTCTCAAGGTAGCTACAAACTACCACTAATAAGATAATTTATTACAGTAGCACTTTAGCCCCGTGTTTCTATTTTCTGTGTTTAACTTGCATTTACATTTCAGCTGTATGAAACAACTATTTCAGTTTAAAATTTTTTATGTTTATACATAAATACAGATGTATGTATTAAATTTGTAAAATAAAAACATTGGTTAAAAATAACACAGACTATTCAGAGAGTTCAAGCAGTGTACCTGGGTTCTTAGGACCATCTTTTAAGAGTGAAAAGTCTCTGTTCAGACCTGTGAAACACAATTAGTAAGCAGTGATGTAAAAAGATCAGTATGAGCCATTCAGTTAACAAGGGACTAATCAAATAGATACAATCATGCAAACCACACCAAAACACAAAAAGCCATATTGTTGCTATTGTTGGAAAAGTTGAGGTACACGAACACAACTTTCAGAAGGCTAAATTTAGAACACATACACAAATACGTTTTCCAGCCACACTTCTAATAGAACATTACTTTACAGCTCTGATATTTATCCAGAAAAGAAATATTCAGCAGGGCAGTTGAATTTTAGGTGTTAGAGGACCATGAGGCTTTAGAATTCTTTTTTAACAAGTCATTTATCAGTGGGGTTATAAATAGCATGCTTTGTTTTGTTTTAAAAAGATAAGTCCATCCTGTGTAACTGCTACTTGAAAGCTGACACTGCTGAGGATTCCTGTGTTTGTTCTGGTCATACATCTCGTCTCTTCCAGACCTGGATACCTCAAACACAGAGCACATACCAGGTCCTGCCTGTCCCTGTCAGGTAAGTACCGAATTCTGTCACATACTTAGGAGAGGAATTCTTGGAATTTCTGTCCCATCTCACCCCAGTTTACTTGCCTGGACATCTGTTAAACAAATGGGTGCTTACCCAACCTATCAGGAGGGTGGCTACAGAGTATGAGGATGCTCCCTCCATTCTCCCAGTTTAGGTGACCCTTCACTCTACAAAGGCTAGTATGTAACACTTCAGAATTCAAGTCCCACATAAATCTAGGAAGCATTGCCTACAATTTAAAAGAACAAAATAAAACTCTTTCCTCTTGCTCAGTACTGTTTAAACATTGAAGAGCAGTGAAGATGGATTTGCGTGTTTCAGAATCCCTGTTTTGCCATCCATAGCAAAAATATCATCACCAAGAGCAGGTGATTTTTTCCTTGTTCTGGGTGCTCCAACTGCTTTGGATCTGAGAGCTGCTGTCTGCAGCAGCAGGTGGGTACCTGCAAAGGAGAGGTTCAAGGGACAGAAATTCGGTACCAAGACTTTATACAGATCAGTACTCTTCATGCTGCTTCCAAGGGACGCCACGATGAGCAAACTGCCTGCAAGACAGTGTGGACTACAAGACACCGTGGTGTAATCCTGTGAGGACATCATCTGGGATGATGTATGCTTATCCTAATGGAAAACAGCCCCAAAACTATTTTTTTAAAATAGTTCTGCAGTGGTTTTTCTTATGGTCTAACTACATACAAAAGCTTTGGGCATGTGAAATTGAATGCAGGCTGATGTCATGTCATACCATTAGGACAGCATT
Source organism: Anthoscopus minutus (assembly GCA_013399455.1). Lineage (NCBI taxonomy): Eukaryota > Metazoa > Chordata > Aves > Passeriformes > Paridae > Anthoscopus > Anthoscopus minutus. The sequence continues at coordinate 22,894 of VWYI01034127.1, forward strand.
ACCTTTCCTGTGTCATAGCTGGTGCTTTTGATTTCTTCTTCCACAAGTTGAAAAATGAGGTGTTTTCCTCGCTTCTTCTGAGGTGTTTTCCTCTCTTCTTCTGCTCTGTAGGTCTTGGTTACTGAGAAGTTGTCATCTCCTACTGCTCTACACCTGCTTGGGTGGATGGGGTAGGGATGGGATCCTTCAACTCTTCTTGGGTAAGAAGTAACAGCAAAAAGGAAAGATTAAAAGCTCTCATTTTTATCATGCAAGTTTCAGCTTTTACTTGAAACACTGCCCAGGCAGCGGCAATGTCCTTCAACCTCATAATGGGCCACCAGTCATCTTTGCCCATGCCTGCTACTCCAGAGTGTCCTCACAGCTGGGCCTCCACTGGTTCCAGGAATTATTTTTTCCCCACACACAAATATACAAGAATCCAAGGTGTTCTCATGTCTTTTCCCATGAGAGGACCCAATATTCTGTCCATGAACTGGGGCCATAAGGAATAGAGGGCTGTGTAAACTTGGTGTTCTGCACATTTGGCTCACTTGGGCACCAGGACTGGGTATCCTACACAGAGCAGGACCTGGGCAAGTGCACTTGAACAGGGAGCTGCTTCAGGAAGATTTCTGTCACAGCTCAGGATCCTGAAGGGATTAATTTCAAAAGCATAGCAGCCCATGCTCTCAGGCCAGAGACAGATGTCACTATTTCACACCACTGCACCCAGTGCTGTAATATCACCAGAAGCCTCTCTTCCCCAGAGATGTGCACAGAATATCACTACCTTTACCTGGCTGTTGTAGGGATCTGTCACCATGTCCTTGTTGGATTTGTCTGCAGATTCCAGGGACAAGGACCCTGGATCAGCTCCAGAAGTTGCACACTCCTTTGGAATCTCTCATGTTGTGATCTCAGGATCTGAAAGCCCATCTTGACAGTACATTCTCACCTGACAGTCTCTTCAGGCTCCCTTATACAGGTTATGTGGATGCAATGCTGCATTCCTCCTTTGCTTCACCACAGCTCCAGAATGCTTCCATCAATACAAAAGTATTGCCTTGTGAATCACAGAATAACTTACTTTTGACCACCTTTTCTGATTTCTCAAACAAGCTGCTTCTGAGGTGTCAGTCCTCTAGTGAGCCCTGCAGTCAGCTCCTTGATTAAGTATCCCCATTGCTTAATTACCTGAAATTTCACACTTGAAAATAGACTTGCCTGGGACAATAATCACCATCTTTGTTTGAAAAAAAGGACAAAAACTGAGGCTTAATGGTATGGTGGATACAAGATGTGATGATTTCACATTGTGGAGACAAAAGGCAGGCAAGCATTATAGCTGGAATTTGCAGTCAGAAACAAAACTGCACTTGGGGCCCTCTATATATCTATAATAGGATTGGGAAAGAGAAGATATATTAAGTCAAGGACAACTGTAAACATCTTGCATTTTCGAATTGCACAAAGGTTCTTGCCTTGTTTTTAACCTTAATAGAATTCCAGTGTTAGAATTCAGAAGGCAGAGTTCTGTGGCATACATTCTAAGCATTACTTGCTTGACATTATGGCCTGAGAGCAGTTCTGTGTTCTCACTGACAATAACAACATTGCTAGGGTGCTGAGGTAAAACTCTCATAATGCAAAATAACTTCCAGACTGAAGTTTTGACTGGCCATATTGAAAATGCATGGATGTTTTTACAGGTTTACAGGAGAATGAATCACAGTGTCACGGCTGTGCACTAGGTTTTGCTCCTGTCTGTTCCTGTCCTCTAATCTGCAACTGGCCTTACTGTTACTTTGAGGCCCTGAGGTAAAAGAGGTGTATATCAAGAAAATTTAAAATAATAACAATACTAATGTAATTGCAAATCTTTACTGTTTCATATTTGTCTATTTTTGCACTGGTTGTTTAAAATCATGCAATATGTTGCAAACAGTACTATTGGGATCTTAAGTAGTCCTCTCAAGTTGCATGACATAATATTACATTTGGACTTTTTTACAGTTATACAATTACTGTGGGCTATTTCTTTATCTAAATCAAGAGAAAATTTATTTTTTAATTATTTCACTGTCACTATTTTTTAACTCTCAGAGCTTGAATCCAACATAAGGAATTCCAGGAGAGAGCTGAAAGACTAAAATTCACTTTTAAATGAGGAATCCCAGAATTTGGCCTAAATTAAAAACACTTTTGAGGAGTCCTCTCTCTTCCTTCCACTACACATAAGCCTTTTCAGAAGCAGAGACAGATGCCATACTATACGTCATTCCTTGTCAATGCAGCAAGATCTGCAGTAACCATGTTTCAGAACCTCACTTTCAGTGTTCCCAGGATAAAAATACCATGCAAGAGTACTTCATGGGCTATGTATTTTTTTTTTGTTCACTTGATCTGATAAGTATCCTGTAATTAAACTTTCTCTACATTAGTCTCACTGTGTGAATATTCCTTCACAGTGAATATCACTGTGTTTGATTAACTGACTTCAAAGGATGAGCTTGATCTTCCAAAACATTGAAGGCCACCTACTGAAAACGAAAGATTTTTGTTACAGATATTGTTACTGTATGTGAAACACACCATTCACCAAATGGTTTTCTTTTTTTGCTTGCTGCTGCTCTTCAAGTCCCACTACCATACATAGGGAAAAACCCTATTATCTCAGAGTTCAAAGATGAAAATTATTTCAGCTGTGCTTTTTATATTCTCCATGTGTGTGCAGGATTTTCATGACTATAATGTCTTGCCACTCCTTAATGTTGATGAGGTCTCCTTTCTAGCAATGCTGTGAAGTGAGGAATGCAGCTGTCACCCCCTCCCAACACACACTGGCAAGTTCCATTTCATCCCAGAAGTAAACTCTTCCTTGGAAACAATGAAGCTCTTTAAAAATCTGTTGGGTCACTTGCAAAGTCTTTGATGAAATTGCTGCTGAAGAAGAGAGTTTAGTGGTATAGATATGTGGTCATACCTCTGATAAAATCCAGAAGACAAAGCAATGCTTAGAAAAGCTAACAGCAAATACAAAATCACTCAAATAGTTCACATTTCTGCCACCTGCAGGAACAAATGCCCTGGCTTCTTCATGTGTGGCTGGTTCTGCAGAGGCAATGCACCATGAAATGATGCCTGCAAACAGCAGCTACCTAACAAATTGGCCACATGTGACAAGTGGAAATAAAAAGCCATCAAGGCTCATTGAACATGTGGCTCTCTGCAGCCTTTTATGCCATTTCAAGCAAAGCACTAATATTAACCCTGACTTACATGTCACCTTATGACGGTGTTCCTTTGGATACATCAGTCTTGGGGTGGAGGAGAGGAGGAAGGCCATGCTCTGAGAGGCACTGAGTGATATAAAGCAGAGAGTGGGCATCCCATCCACATCATCACCACTGATACGTGGAGTAGCACTCAAATGTGTTGAATACATTGCACAATCCTCACCCTGCTGAGCCCAGCTTGCAGTTATCTACCATCCAACAGAGGCACACAGAGCTGTATATACAAGGGATGAGGAAAAGAACAGGCTACTCTTAGTGCCCGTTTAAAATATGGCTTGTTCCCAAGTCTCTGAAAGTCAGACTCGTATCGCACAATCACATTAAATAGCAACTAACCATGTTGTAAGGCTTGCCAGTGAAAATGGCTGACACCATGAAAGCTATTTTTTTAGTCTAGTCTAAAAACCCTAAGGGGAGAATGGAATGTTAAAAGACACTTATCACATATAAATCCTGGCACATTTGAGAGAAACTCCTACTGGAGCCCAACAGCCCACTGGAATTCTGCAGCTTCTCATTCTGTGAGGCACAGGAATCATAAGCAATCCTGGGATGCCTGGAAATTCAGCAATGGCAGTGGGAATATGTTCCCAGCCAGCATCTGCAACTCATGCTAGGAAAATGAACACTGGACACAGAAAATTCAAAACTGACATGGCAGCTCATTCACTGCAAACCAAATCATAACATCGTGAACCATGCCTGAAAATTACACCTCTGAAACAAACACATTGACTATTCCTGCCAAAATGGAGAACTCTAACAAATTAAAATCAGGGTTTTGATAGGTATTTGTTCATGCTTCATTCTGATATAGAATGTCTCAAGTTACAGGTCTTCTCTCAGTTCCTCTAAAAGTCTGTTCTTAAAGCTAAGATAAGCTTTCCTCTCCACTTTATTTTCATAATTTACAGGTGATTAGAATCAACATTTGTTGTAAGATCTAGAAAAAGGCACAAAAGCTTTTAAGGGCCAACCTAAAACCATTTCCATCCATTCAGAAGGAGCTAGCAACTCTCAGGACTGAAGTCTCAGAGCTGTTCTACCTTGAGCTGTCACAACCTTATTGCAAGCACAATCTAAACAGAGCTGCCCAAGTATCTTGATGTGTGCTCTAGGACCTACAGCTACCATGAAACCTCTTTTTCACTATATTCCAACCCACGTAACATAGTGACAGTACTCAGTACTGTAGCAGAGCAGACAGCAGAGACTGGGATCTGTAATATCAGGATCCTCAGAAGAGCCAGGTGTGTTTATATGTTGCAAGTGGACACCACATTTTAGCAGGATGTGCAAAGGAGTCAGAGCCATCCAGGCCATGAACAGTCACTGGCATGGTTTGCTACATAAGTTTGACACAATCTGGGGCTAAATCTGCCTTCTCTCAAAGACAGAGTTTTACATTCTGAGTATTAGAAAGTAGGGTTGGTTACATTAGGTCCACTCAAACATTTTAAGCACAGATATATGAGCTTAGTAAATCAATAGGATATTTTACATAGCTTGCTTTACATAGCTCCCAACAGGAGCTTGCATCAGTGGTGTCTGATAGCAATTACCAGCTAGCTGCTGGTGGAAAAGCTAAAAGGCTTCCTAATATGTAAAAAATATCTAATTAGCAATGTAGAATTATAAATAAAAAATGCATAACAATTTTAAATTCAGCTTTCAAGCACATTTACTTTGAAGCACATTTTGTCTGTTATTTACCTGTGCCCAAAAAGGCTCTTTCTCCTTGGCATTCAGTAATCACAATACATTTGATGCTTCAATGCTGTCATTAAACTCCCAATGAAACTGCATTATTATTTAAAAACCTGTGGTTTATCTGCACTAAAAGGAATGTAAATTATCTGCAACTTTTGCTAACACAACCAGTTGTTTCCACTTAATAACCTTCTCTCAATGTATTCCAAAATGATACCAAATAAAGTTTTCTTTGCTTTTTTCATGCTTCAAAATTCAGAAATATTAGTCCTGCTCTTTGGCCTATAAACTGTAAATATCACTATTTGAACTTTTCCCATTGAGCTTAAATTAAAAATGGGGATTTTCACTCTTCTTTTTAATGTTTTCCAATATATTTCCCCAGCAGATATGAAATTCTAAGAAAGCATTTTTTTTCCACAAGAAGCATTTATCTCCTGACTCAGCGTTCCGCTCATCTCTGTGTTATATTCCCATAATTTTTGCTGTAATAAAGACCCATGTAAACTAAAGTCAATTGACAGGAAAAGAGAAGGCTGTTACATTAATTTTCCTTGCTATTTTGAGCTTAAGTGTTTCATAGGTGCTTGATATATACCGAAACCGTTTTAATATATCCTGTTCCTATTCATTCTTGTATCAACATAACTAAAATTGTACAGTCACACAAGCATCTATTTTGATGAATATCTTTGCAGTGTGATATGTTGTCTTACAATTTCACAGAATCAGATGTATTCTTATAAGTTTGCTCAGTGATTCACTTTCATGTTCCAAATTTATCTCGGAATCACAGAAAAATGATCCTAAAATACCATGTGCTTGGGAGATCTGTATAAAGGGACCCATTAGAAGTGGGAAATCAAGCTCCTTTTTCTGTTTATTTAATCTTACCTGTATTTTCACACAGTAAACCTTCACAACAAAACTACCTCCACTGAGCATCAGATGAAAAATATCTTGAAATAGTCCTTGACTCCATAGCCTTGCAGAAGGCCTGCAATTAGATTTTTTTAATATAATTTTCAATTAAGATGCAGTCTTGACAGGCATCAGTACTATAATGTTTCCCTCCACTATTTAACTGAAGGAAACAAAAGTAGGATGACTGTGGAAATCAGTAATTTAAAAATTATATTCCATAATAGTTTTCTAACGTCTGATTTTGATTCAACAGAAGGAACTCTGCAATTGTCTGCACTGTTACACATCAGGAAATTGTGGAAACAGCACAATACAGAAGACTCAATCCACCAAGACTCATTATGACTGCGCAAGGAACCACAAATACTGTAACTGCTTGACTATTTGCCTTTTTATCTTATTTCAGAGTGTATCAGTTCTCCACAAACCTGAAAAGGATGACATCTCTCCAAAGAGATCATAAATTAATTAATTAGTTGGAACAACATTATGCAAATTCTGGATACTGTTTTTGGCTCTGCAGCTCACATTCAGGCACTTTTGCAGTTATTACATATGTATGGATTGTTATTCTGTATGTTTCAATCAATCATTGTTTTTTAAACTAGAACAGAAATCTAAAAACCTAGCATTTTTACAGTCCTAACTCCTTTTTTACCAATACAACAATCTGTAGAGATACCAAGTCAATCCTTCAGAAGCTAGGAATCACCAAACCCTTAGTTTCCTCCATTTCTCAGCGTTTTATTGCCAGAGCAATTAGAGAATTTAATCTGTAGCTCCAAAAGCTTTCCTTTTTCTTCCTTCTTAATAATCTCCTTAAACAGATTAAAATTACCCTATATGAAGAATTCAGGAACCTAGAGGCTATTATAACAACATTACATGTCATTAACTGTTGCTAAAAGCCCGTGACAACCTTGCTTTGTTATCGTGACCTACTGACACTTATTTTTTTACTGTGATGGAAAAAAAATCTTCCCCTCATCTTTTTGTCAGCTGGCACTGATATCCTCAGCTAGCATGATGGAATAAAAAGTGCTATATGATCCTGCTCAGCACACAGCCCTTCTCCACCCACTGCTGCACCTCCAGAGTGGCTTTATTTGCACGCTAAGTCAGTCATTCACACAAAGCTATAGAAGTCCATGGTCCAAATCTGGTTATTTTCCAAGAAAAATGTAACCCCATAAATCCTACCAGACACAATATAAAGTTAAGCAGTGAACAGCACCAAACATTTTTATGGACACTGATACAACAGTCCACACACCTCCTGCAATAAAAGGGCTTGTAGATATTAGCATTTCCTATGGCTGTCAGTCTGTGCAACAGATGCCCTAGGAAAAAGGGATGGCACTTACTGAGCCAATCACCTTTCCTTTCACTGTCACAAAAAGCACACTCAGGATCACATTGCCAGCAAGAGGAACAAACCAGTTATCATATTTTGAAACACTGCAAATACATCCAAGTTTGGCTAACAGGAACACAGAAAATCTCAGTGCTCATTTCATAACCATGAACAGGATTGACTCCATCACCTCCAAGTCATTAGTTGTAATGTACTGAGGGACGTAACAATTATAATCCTGACAATCAATCCTTCCCTCTCTGTGGGTATCTCCCCATCTCAACACCCAGCAGCATTATATCCTCCACTGCAGGTGATCTGTTTCAAAAAACCCAAAATGTATTTGTATCTTTTGGAACTCCATTGTTCGGATTATTTTTGCAACCAAAACTTGTAGCCAAGAGATACAAGTAAAGCCACCATCTCTGTTCACAGTAGTAAATGCAGACAAGTAAAAATGGATTACTTGAGTACAGTTTTTCGCTTTTCAGGAAGTCTATAGCTCATTGATTTTGTGTGCTATAAAGATTATTTCTAAAGGTTCAGTAGGAAGTACAACCACAGAAGATGGAGTAAGAGTAAAGATCAGCACAAAAATCCCTCCCTCAATCAGTTACATTCAATAACAGTATTAACAGGAATGTTTATTCCATTGCTTCAGTAACCTAGGAAGTCTCAGTTCATAGGATCTGAAATATCTGGCGAGACTCTTGCGCAACACAACTTAGAAAACTACTTGCTCTCATTCCCAATACATAGAAAATGGGTAAATGACAAAGTGATGGTCAACAGCCCTTTGCCAGACACTTGACTTTGCCTAAAGGCAAGGAATTCCAGAGGAAGAGAGCAGAAAGGCAGAGCAAAAGCTGGCATAGCTCAAGATGCTGTACTGGAGACTCAATTAGAGTCAACAGGGTGAAAGTCAGGATCCACTGGCCACTAGGAATGTCAAACGACAGATAAGAGCAGTGTGAAGACTGGACTACACATACTGAGCCAAAATTAACATCAGGGTTACTGGGGTGAGCAGTCAACAGCTCCAAGTTGTGCATGCAGCTGTCACAGGAATGAGTGAAGAGGTCCTGATACTGCCCCGGTACTGCCCTGATACTGCATACAGTATCAAGACGCTAAACAAAGTAAAAAATTGAAATAAAATTTTTAAAACTCCAAAATAAAATAAAAACCTGAAAATAATTTAGTGTTTGTTATACTTGCTTACTCTAATATTCTAATAAGATTTTATACTGCAGACCATTACTTACTGTTAAATTCAATTTACAAATGCTGTAGAACTGGAGACATGATGCTTATTAATGACTATATTAATTTACTTTTGTGTTTGCACTTTGTATTAAATACATGCATACTTTTCATGTTTGGGTCCATTCTAAATGAATTTATATCCTCCAAATATTAGCCTTAATAACATTAGCGTTCTCAAATGCAATTAAACAACTAAATAAAATTTGAGAAGATTATATCAAAAAAGTCTCTTTATAAATAAGGTCTGTAAAACTTCAGTTAGTTTTAAACTAATATTAATGTAATATTGTACCACTGAATTAAGTGCATTAGAAAAAATTGTATTTCCTCTGCCAAAATACCCCAAGAGGAAAAATACCTTTATCACTGAATTTAGAGGTAAGCAAATGATTTGGAATTACTGCGTTTTTTAATAAATGCCTTGAATTGAAACATGGCTTTCCTCTGGAGAAAGTGTGTAAAACTAAGAAAAATAAGTTAATATAATATTTGAATGACAGATCTATCAGGAAAATCCACTAAGTAATAGCAATACCTGTAGGAAGAGAGCATTATCTTTGCTGTGAGCAAAGCATAGTGAGATAACAAGTTCTCAGAGTGCAATGACTGAGTTCTCAGATGTACAGTTGTTTGTTCCATACACAGCACTCTAAAATGGTTGGGTCCCACACCATCTTCCAAAAATAGAATAACTGATGTATCCAGATTGCATCCTGAAGATTAAGAAGTTAACCAAACTATGCACAGAGCTGACCCAGTTTTAATCCAATTCCCTTCTCTGAACAAATTTCATTATATTACTAATCTCATGGTTTTGAGTTATGAACCTCATGTTAATTTCTCTTTCATTACATGAACATTTAACCACAAAGGTACCAACAGGGATATTCACATTATTCAGGATTCTCCATTCAAAGGGGAACAAAGGACTTTGAAATAAAGCATAGGAGACATGTGCCAGCCTTACAAGGGAACAAAACCATGATTAATATAACACTGACTTGTGCAAATACCATCTTAGTTTTTTACAAGTACTGCTATCAGAAAGAAAGAAAGAAAAAAATAGCCTAGACTTTCACACCCACCCGTAATAGTTCAAGAGCAGTTCCCTTACAGCTACAAAGTATTTCATAGGAAAAAATTATACAGCCTTTCTAAATATATTGAGGGACTAATTATTTCTACTATCATTTATCATAAAAATGTAACATAAACAATATTTGGAAATACAGACCAGAACAAATTTATCTTAGATTTTAAAAAGATGATTTTTATTAAGCACAAACAGCTTTTAATACATTATCAATACAAATAGGAAAACATCTGTTTAATGAATTTGATATATCAAAGATCTGATGGGCAGGTTGCGTACTGGCACAATAAAAATTATTTTTTCTTTTTTTTAAGTACTTCAAATTAAAATTACAGGGTTACCACAGTCTACACTGCAGATACTTTTCTTACAGTCTAAAATTACTACATCACCTGGGCATGGGGGAAGCAAAGAACTAGAATTTCATAATATGGAACTTCTAACACTTTAATTAGCACCACTCAAAGCTTGCATCAGCTGTCTAACTAAGAAGCAGCTGACAGTTCAGGTAAAGCTTTACAGCAAATTTCAGTGCAAAGTTTACAGTTCCTTTTCATAAGATACTTGGTGTCTATGGTTTCATAGCATGTTAAATAATTATGGCTTGATAGATGTACAGTATTAAGATGCTGAGAACATTTACTTTGAAAAAAAGATGAGACTCATAACAGCTGTGAAATGCATTTTAATATATTATACCAAATTCTGTAATATGCAAACAACATGCTGGATTACAAACTGAAGTCCTGTTATGAATTCATAGACAAGGTCAGTATTAGCTCTCTGGGGTAGTGGCTTCTGGTTGTCTCAGCTGCTGCTTTTTCAGGCTAACTAACTTCATCCTCTCTCTAATGTGTTCTGCTGCAGAAGCCATATCACTTGGGCTCCCAAAGTACTGCTCAGACCTAGAAAAAACCCAAACCACAATAAATTATCAGTAATAAGCAACTCAGAACATGAACACACCTGTTAATTGCAGTAGAAAACACAAAGCAGATAAGAAAAATAGCCACCTTTTCCTCTTGTCATTTAAAAGCCAGCTTTAAAAGGCTTTGGAGACTTAGTGATAAGACTCAAAAGCAAATTTTTATGGAATTGTTACCAATACTCAATGAGCCTTTCCAAAAGACACTCAGCAGAGGTTTGAGGGTGGTGAGACTGGCAGAGGCTGCCCAGAGAAGCTGGAGGTGTTCAAGGCGAGGCTGGATGGGGCTTTGAGCAACCTGGTCTAGTGCAAGGAGTCCCTGCCCATGGCAGGGGGATTGGAACTGGATGACTTTTAACATCCCTTCCAAACCAAAACATTCTGTGATTTGAACAGCAAGGCACTATTCTACAAGTGCAACTGGATGCTTCCCAAAACTTGTTCTTACCTCCTTCCTCTGGCTCTCGCCCAAGTCAGTCTGACAGTTTTGCATGCTACAACAATCTTTGACACCTGTCTCTACATGAATTCTGAGTTTATAAAATTGCTGTATTATTAAAGTACTCTTCACATGTTAAGTCAACCACATACTGTCAAATTATACCATCTACCACTTAAATGAAAGGTACACATGTCTGTGTAATTCAAATACAACAAAGAACAGCTGAAATGTTAGGGAAACCACTAACCAAACTATCAGCAAAGGGAGGGTTGGAACAGAATATGCATTGCAGAAGAACAGGTATTAAATCTAGCTACAAAGCAGTGAAGCTGTACACTTTTGAAATGGTAGCAGGACAAAGGATTTTCAGACAAAAGTGAACAAAAACATTATTTTATGCAGGAATAGACTCATTTGAGGAGGTAACTGGTCAGACTGTATAACTGCACACAGATCACAGCATTTCCTCATACAGAGCAGAAGCCCTGAACAGGACAGGAAACAGTGACCAGAACTTCCAAAA